>JABASM010000844.1:0-18235 GCA_019776545.1 Brachystomella parvula | reverse complement strand
GCAAGGTGCCCACTGCAACTTTAAAGGAAACATTGCTGCCTGAACTCAGTTTTTAGCGCAAAATCGATTTGTGAAAACCGTTTTTCCGAATTCGAAATGGTTTGACCTCACGAGGTCACTAAAGGTCAACTGCTTGACCTCACGCATCTGAACAAACAACACGTCGATCAAAATGGCTTGTTGTCAAAATTTTAAAAATATACTGCACTTGACCTTTTTAATGTAAAGCATGGCCGTCAGACGTCCCCAAATCTTACGCTCAACATTAAATGACCTCTAGCGGACATGTTTTTCATTAAAAAGGTCAAGTGTTGTATATTTTTAGAATCAAGACAACAAGCCCTTTTGATCGACGTGTCGCTTGTTCAGATGCGTGAGGTCAAGCGGCTGACCTTTAGTGACCTCCTGAGTTCAAACCGTTTCGAATTTCGAAAAAAGATTTTCACCAATCGATTCTACGCTAAAAACGGTGCTAAGGCAACCATATTTCTTTTAAAGTTGCAGTGGGCACCTTTCGAAATGTTATTGTGCCGGGGTACTTTTACTCGCATTTTTGCTTCAAGAGGCATTGGCATCTGCTGTTGGCGAAAAGTATTTGTGAACTCGTGGAAACCCTGCGCCGAATCTGCATTTCTTTATTGAGCAATAGTGAGAGTGAGAATAAATAGATGCAGATTCTGCGCAAGGTTTCCACGATTTCACAAGTACTTTTCGCCGACAGCAGATGCCACTGCCTCTTGAAGCGAAAATGCGAGTAAAATTAGCTCTATCTGCATCTCTCTATTTAATCCAGTATCCTTTTGTTTCGACGGCGTCACTTAGTTAGAAAATATAATCATTCACTCCATCTATTATGTTGCTAATTTTCTCGAATTTCTGATTGGCCAGGTTCTTCCCTCCGACTTTAACAAAAACAACGCAATTTTCCAGTTTTTTTTTCCTTTCTTCTCAGTTTTAGCGCCTCTTCATGAGTTCAATTTTAGGATTAGCTCAGGCCACTTCTTAGAATTAGGAATTCGAATTTTCATTTCTTAAATCTCAGACAAAATTTCATTTTTTTTTTTCATTTAAATAAATCAATTAAAACCAAACAGTTTGTTTACAGTCGTCATATTTTTTATACCTTTAGTTCGCGGTTTAAAATTGTCTACTTTTACTTTAAACTTTTAAATAATCGCTGAAGAAGGCCCTAGCGCCGAAACGTCCGATTTTCCTGAATTAAATGTAAATTTTAATTCGTGCTTGAGTCCTCAAATTTTCTTCATAGCAATTACAGCACACTTGCGTTATTTTCTTCAATCTACTTTTACTCTTGGTCACTTTCCTGTAAGGTTATGCTTCAACGGAGTACATGTTTTGCTTCGAACTTTTTAATAATCTTCTTTAATTTGCTTCACGCATTGTATACATCCCTTCATTTGTTTTTCTTTTGTTTACTTTGAGTACGGTTAGATTTTAGACAGGCGAGTTGTTGTGAACGTAATTAAATTATTTTTTCAGGTTCATCTTTAAAAACAATGTTTTTTTTTTCATTGCATCGGGCTGCGGTTAACGGATTTATTATTAGGTGAAATGACGGGAACCTCGAAAACTGCTCTATTCAGCGCACGGCAAACTTGTTTTTTGTTTTCACTTTTTATATTTGACGTCATCTCCTCCGCTGTAGTAAGAACACTAAATATTCAAACATTCAAACTGTGGAGCAAAGCAGGGCAGATTTTCTCCAAAAAAAATGACTCTTCCCCTCTCGCCATTGAGTTCAGTAGCGAGAGGTGAAGAGCAATTGTTTTTTTTTACGGTCACTTAAAATTCTCAATGTAGTTAAGAATAGTTTAATAAATAAATCGCAGGAATTCGAAAAAGGAACTGATGGTGGTGTGATGGAGCCCATTTTATTTCCGAATATTTAATTTTCTCAAACTAAATGGGTAGGATTTAGCGGAATAATTACGAAGCAGAAACGAATTACGAAGATTTAAAATTGAACATGTTATAATTTTCGTTGAGAATTTTTAAGTTGAAAAAAATTAGGTTTTCAACGTGTGGAAATCAGACTTGCACTACGGAGCTAATTCCCTTGAGCACATGAATTAATTAGAGAACTACAAAAACAAAGAGACCAATGAGCAATTCAATTAGGAAATCCATAGCTTCTACTTCTAAATTCCCTTTTTCAAATAAGAAAGTTTAACTTAATGCCAATTTCACAAAAACAAAGTGGATTATAAGATTCTAAATAATTAGTCTGAGACGCTTCAGCAATAAAAATACACTTTTATCCCCTTACTACGTGGATTTTCAGTTTCGAACGGAAAACGATAAACCTGAGTCAACATTATATTTTATATTCAGTCTTTACAAAAACTAAAGTTAAATAATAAAAATTCACTTTTCAGTAATTATTAAGGGGTGAAACCCCTTTATGAGATCGTTATTTCACTCTATGCGGTGTCTGTCTGTCCGTCCGTCCGTTGGTGCGATAACTTGCGAACGGTTTTCTGTAAACTCTTCAAATTTGGTATACAGGTAGAAGGTAAGATTGGAAAGACTGAGTTCGAATTTGGGCACTGTAGCTTGAGCGTTTTCCACGCAGCGTATTTAAAACGCTGCAAACTCTTGTGGTTTAGAGGCACGTCTCAGGCTTCCCCCGGGAAAAGTGCGGGTAAAAGGGATAATTTTAATTTCTCAGCTGGTTGGAAAGAAATTTTCATCAACTCAGCAGACATCGGAGTCAAACTCAGCAGCCCAAAATGCAAACATTTCGTTTCACCCCTTTGTTACACTCCGGTTTAACGGTTTATTTACAGCGGAGTCAAACTCAGCAGCCCAAAATGCAAACATTTCGTTTCACCCCTTTGTTACACTCCGGTTTAACGGTTTATTTAGGTCTGGGTTTGATCAACTCAGCACACCATCCGTATCTTTATACCATTTTTCAAGAATCTGATGGCGCTAGCGGTGGGACAATTTCTGTTTGGTGCATGTAAGTGAAATGTGGCAAAAAAGCGTCTATATTTTCTTTTGGAGCGGAGTTGGGATACAAGAGGACCATTATCCACTGAACTGAGAGAAAAATAGACGCTTCTTTCCTTCCTTCATCACACGTACAAACAGCTGTCGCACTTCTTGCTCCGGATGGTGCACTGAGGTGAAACCCAAACTCGACTAGAAATCGCTAGCGACCCCTGCCCGTGTTTTATGTCAAAAGAGTCAAGCTAAGAATTAAATATAGTAGTTGCTTCAATGTATACGAGTTTCTGAAATTTTCAGTTTGAGCATCGAGAGCGAGAGAGGATAGAGCGAGAGAAAGAAGAGAGGCGACGTGCTGAAGAACTTGCGAAGAAGTCACCACCCAAGTCACCAGAAGCCGATCGACCTGATGGATCCAGATCACCTGAACCAACATCTGAACGGGAGCAAGTTAGTCAGAGAGAGGGTAAGCCTGGTCAGCTTTAACTCTTTGTGCATGTAGTGTGTTGTGTTGTCCCGTGTTTGTCCCTTATTATAGTAGCACTCCGGTGCTTTTTAGTTTTCAGCTATAAAAACTTGCATGAATTCTTGGGTTCTATCATATTTTTTTTTCTTATTTTGCATGATTTTAATTTTCTTCTCTCGGACGCCTGTGCTTATTTAGCTTCCACGAGTAGACCTCGGAGTCAAACGCCTCCGACAACTCCAGGGCTTCCATCTTCGCCAGGGAAAAAGAAACCAGGTACAGTTTCTTGTGAAGCGGCTTTTGTTATCCCTCCAGGTTTACGAGATTCCCAGTCTATGCATTTGCCTGTATACATTATTTTGCCTTTTTGTAATTTTATTTTCCGGTGGCGGGTTATTCTTTTAGGTGCTTTTAGATTACCTTCTTTCTCAATAATGGAATCCGTTAGCTATTCGCCTAAAACGCCAAAAAAGCACCCTAAATCCCCCTCCTCACGCTCTTCCAAGAGTACAAAGAGTGCAGATTCTGAATATCAAAATGGTGAAGGGGATGACGTTTTTGAAGAGCACTGTGAGTGTTTTTATTTTTTTAATTTCATCTTAATTTGAATTTAATTCCTCCTATGAAAATAGTTATGTTGTAATCATTATTTTTTGTCATACTTCTGCCCATGCTTTGCTTATCTTGCTGAACTAATAGAAATAGAGTAATTTAATCCCCAGTATGTCAAAATGTGTATGACTGTATTCGAATCTGAGCTAAGCAGTTGATGGGATTTGCTTTAAAAGGTCGTGGGTTAGCTCAAACACAATTTTTGCTTCGAATTTTAATAATATTAATAACATAAATATTGGGTCGGTCTCCTGAGCAGAGGATTTAAAGAAGTCGAGTCTTTCGAGGTCAAAGTCACCATTCCGAAGTTTTCGATGGAAAAAGTCAAAGACGACGAGTCCAGAGGCAGCTCCCGGTGGTGGAAGCGCCTCTGACGATGAGTCAAATATTCAAAAACTCAAAGGTAACTTATTAATAATACTACCTTCCTCCTCCTTCCTTTAAGATTTCCTTTCACTCACATTTCAATTCCTCAAACCCTTATGACAAGTAGTGTTGTTCCAAGTCCTTGGGTTCAGTGGTGGAGGGAGTGGAAGACAGTCCAAGATCCTGCAGCGGAAGGTGGTGGGGATGGTAAACGTTTTTACTGGAGAGTTTTCTGCTTTGGCCTTCTAACCGATCATGTTGCCGGGTCGCTTGCTGCTTCTGTTTTTGCTAAACTTTTTTCTTTCCATACAGATACGTTGATGTTCTTCTGATTCTTTGCCCCTTTTTAAATTGTTTTTTTTTTCTTCTTTCTTGCTCAGATCGTCCTGGACCGAGCGAAGACGGTGTGTTGGAGGGCATTCTTCACAGGAAACATGAATGGGAGTCAACGACCAAGAAGGCATCTAACAGGTTGGTTTTTTATGCCAAAAAAGCAAGCTATGTCGGTCTTATTTCTGAATCGCGGTTCACTAGATCCTGGGACAAAGTTTACGCTGTCGTCAAGGGGAACACTTTAGTATTCTACAAAGACCAGAAGAACTACCGAACACAGCCGGAAGCATTCTTCAGGGGTGAGAATCCGAGCGACCTCCAAGGAGCTAATGCTGACTATGCTCCTGATTACACAAAGAAGAAGCATGTCTTCAGACTCAAGTATGATTAATTTCTGCTCGGATATTTTTTATGGTTATTTGAGCCTCAAGCTAAATTAGAACTCGCTCTAACAGGTTGGCTAGCGGAGGTGAGTTTCTATTCCAAGCTAAAGATGATGAGGAAGTGAATCAATGGGTTCGAGGGATCCAGGATGTAAGTCACGCAGAAGGTGCCGGACCATCAGCCTCACGGGCTCAAACCCTTCCAGCATCAAGTCAACGTGAGGTTGAGCCGAAGAAGCGAAGCTTTTTCACACTAAAGAAGAAATAATGACGGCTTTTGCATTTTTAAGTGACAATGTCAGCTTTTAAATTTAGATAATTTCTACATCGCAGATTCACCTAACAAAAAAGTTAGTTATATATCAGTCTAACACACACTTTTAAAGCTCTTAGAAGAAGTACCTCTTCAGTTAGAAGATGATAATTCAGAATTCATAATTTCATAATTTAAGCTAGCCCACAAGCAACAGGTTCATGTTAAAACAGTTGTCGTTTAATTAATTTGCTCAGGAGGCAATTACGGGATTTATTCCTCAATGGATCATACTGCCAATAATTGTATTTACTCAAAGTTCTCATTCTGTTTTAATAGTTACTTCCTCCCTTTCTCAGTGAAATGCTTCAGTGAAACTTTTAGTACTACACAAAAAAAAATACAGTCTACAAAATACCTCTTCAGAACGGATAAAAAACATGCTGCCACTAATTAAAGATAAATAGTGTGCTAACTGCTCTTTTTGCTATGAACTACTTTCCCTTCGTAGGGACTATTAAGGAGAAGTATACTAGGTTGGGGTAGGTGGTGGAATGATTTCCGTTGTATATTAAGCTAGAAAAGTTTTAGTTGGTTTTAAACAGGGGTTGATTATTTTCATTCATTGATTTTTCTGAGGGAGGGTCTTATTTTGCATTTCGTTGTTCCTAATCTCCAGAACTACTTTTTAATGAACCGTGCGTTACCGTAAATGATGCTAAACTGTATTATTGGTAGAAGCAACTTCGAATCCTAAATTTCTTGGGTTTATTTAGCAATATGTAGCTATTAACGTATACAGCAAGAAAAAAAAATAATTCTGTTACTGGAGCGTACTAGCTGCTTATAACTAATTTGTTCATCTAATTATTATTATTCCTCTATATTAATTTTGTAATTGATATCTTTAATTGAGTGGATGATGGTGAGCTAAAGGAAATTACAAACTTGCGTAACTGCTTATAAGCACAGCCCATGTCTGATTTTTTATTGTCTTTTAGAAGCTCTGCTCTGCCTGACTGAGTCTGAACCTGTTATTTGCATGAAGGCTCGCTGCGGCATATGCTTTTAAAATCCGGATTTAGACTGAAAATAACTGCTGAAAAAATAATCGGGTTTAGCCAGACACAAAAATAGAAGTGGAGAGGAGAGAGAGTGATAAGGACAGAGCTTTTGTAAACGTAAAGCTATGCGTAAATTAAATGCAAAAAAAAGAGAAAATACGGGTGCTATACTAATAGAAAAGGAAGAAAAAGAAAGCTCAAACTCAAAAAAAAAACTTGTATGGGAAAGGAAGGAGAAGATCAGCAACAGCAAACTGACGAAACACGAAACCCCTTGGATTCTCACATCCTGCTGAGCCCTTCATGCATTGATACTTTTGAAAAAAAAGAAGGCATTTTTGCTGTTCCAAATTATTTCAGAAATCTTGTTGTAAACCACCTACGCATTGTATATTGATACTTTTAATTTCATTTCATGCGATGGAAGTCTACTGCATTGCAAATCCAAGCGTTCGTGTTGGCTGTCCACTGTCACTGTTTTAGCTTTGAAAATATTTGTAACATGTCCCGTTCATACTCGTAAACGCTGCCAAAGTTGACTAGAGCTTGGAAGCTCTTTTCCTAAATAATTGGTATTTGGTGGAAGCCTAAAACAGACTACTGAGCAGCCTTTTTTTTTTAACTGGAAAATCAAGAGAATTGCTGGCAGAAGACGCCAGTTAGAACTCCAATGTTGCCAATGCTGGGAGGGAATGCATTGTGTGTGTGAAGGTGTTCCATGGGCAATGGATCCTGCGAAGGAGAAAGTAAATCCATTTTCTCTTTTTGGCTCTTGAGAGAGTCTGTGACTCTGTGATGTGAGCTTGCTACTCACTCTGCTTCTATTACTTTTTCCAGCTTCCACTTCCAAAATCTCACCGAGGAGAAAGACTCTTCACCAGAATTAAATTCAGTCTCCCTTTCTTCTCACTCGAACACAGTGCACAAAAGGATCGGAGCTTTGGAGCCAATTAAGTGAAAGCTAGCCGTGTTTGAGAAAGTTATGATCATCTCCTAAGCATCAAATCCATGGAATTAATTGCCCTCTTCTCTTATTATGGTTCTTCGGAAAAGGCGAACTGGTTTTAACAGTAGTTAGCTCAGGACCACAGTACGGAAATGGTTGAACAAAAGAACCACCTGACACATGGGAAGCAGTTCAGCCAGTGAAACCAGCCTCACCAAGTGAACCTCGTGTGAATTCATTCCCCTTTGGGATTAGCGGCTGCTCAGTATAAAAGACAACCGTAAATCAACATTTATGCCTTACATTTATTTTTTACAACAAGGGCATCCCCATACTCAAGGCTAAATTTTTTGAATAGAGTCCACCGTCAATTTCCTTTTGGTCGCTGTCGAGCCCAACTGCTCTCGATTTAAGGTGACAATATCAAAAAACCGCTTTGGACGCCTTATAACTAAACTCCTCCAGATTAAAAACTTCTGCTGTCCCAGTTGGGTATTGTAATTTATTTTCTAACTGCGGAAGTCAAGTATTAAGCGTTAAGCCCTAAGCAAAGAAAGCTTGGGAAGAAACCGCAAGATTAAAATAAATTACAACGCTCCACTGGGACAGTACAAGTTTTTCCTCCGACAGAGTTTACTCGTAAGGCGTCCAAAGCGGTTCTGGAGACCGTAGGCTTCCAGGTATACGCTGACCGAATGGATTGACGGTAGACCCTACCTAACGTATAATTTAGTGTAAAGATGCCCCTAAAATTTGCAAAAAGAATAAATAAATAAATAAAAATAAGGCATTTATGCGTCTAGATAAGGATTTACCGTTGCAGCCTTTTATGCTGAGCACAACAAAAAATTGAATTTAAATAGACGCCCCTTTCCGGCTGCGGGATTTTGGAGATGAGCCCTGTGGTTAGCAACTAATTGAGGGGAGATCCACTGCTACGGAGGTTGAGTTAATGATAACTCATTAGTAGGAATTCACCCATCCCCTTTAGTTTGATTGATGCAGTCGTCTGAGGAGCGTGTCCACCTGTGCCTCTTACCCACTTCAAAAGAAAATAGTAATACGCTGAAGTTTATTTTTTTTAATAGCAATCAATACTACTCATGTGACTCATGAACACAGTGAAAGCGAGGAGTGAAAGTTAGAATAATTCTACAGCCCCTCCTCAACAGACTTATACTCAGATGACAACAATTAAAAGGCAGAGGAAAGGGTTCTTTCTGCAGGTGCACTCATCCTTTGCTCTTCCTTCCTTGAGCATACAGGCAAAAAGTCTGACCACAATTAATTCTTGAGTTTTCTCTTGAGTTCTGGGAAAAGTGAAAGTTTCTCTTCTTAATCGATTCCGATTCCCACGCCTTCTCCACCACCCAGCTTCAACCTAATTAAAATGGGAAAGCTATTTCCTTCAAAAGTTAAGTTCCCTACGTAAAGTCAGAGTTTATGGGTAGATTTAAACTCTTTGGATCAGGATCGTCATCATCACAGGGAATGGGTTGTGCAGGGAGTAAGGAGGAGAGAGAAGGTGGGCCGAGTAAAGGTGATGGAAATGCAAGCAGCGGGCCATCCGGAAGTAATACTGCTATAGCAGACCCACGAATTCCAATGACGGCTAAACAGAAGTACAGTATTGTCGCCTCCTGGAAAGGCATACACAGAGCTATGGAAACAACTGGGGTCTGTATGTTCGTCAAGTAAGTTCAGTAAACCAGATTAGTCCCATCAGCGAACTCAGTGAATTTAACTGACCCTGACTTCTAAAAGAAGTTTCGCAAGCTAACGCATTTCTAAAGCGCAGCGAATCCCAAGCCAGCCTTCTTATTTGCTTTTTATTTTACGGGGTCCTTATAGTTAAGTGAGGTTGGAGAAAGCTTTCTTATGGGAGTCACAATGAGATTGGTGAAAGTTAACATCACTTTACTACAGCGTCTCCCAATAAATATAGTATACCAAAGAAAGTTTTGCACTTTCGTAAAATTCAAAAATCCCATATTTCTGATTTGGCTTCAGTAGCACGACTTCAGCAATATTGAGAGAATCCTCTCCTTTTTTTGGGGCTTACTTATTTATACCCCTGTATATTTAAACATTTTTTTCGAAATATCGACTGTGCAAATTTCAAAAAGGTGCAAAACTTTCTCCGGTATACATTTTTGGGACACGCTGTGTAAGGACCCTGTATGTCTTTCATCATCACTGTAATTAACATAACGGATAAAAATTCAACTGGATCGGCCCCCTTAAAACTAGTTTAAGGAACTAACCCGGAAAACTATACCGCTAATTATATATTAAGTTACGGCACTCCGTCTCATTTGCTTAATTAGTTCCATCCTGACCACTTTTTTCCTCTCGGCTAATTAATAATTAAAATTTTTGTAAACTTATTAATTTGCAAATGACATTTGTCATTCGTGAGGATATAAAATCGAGCTAATAAAATTAATTCAACTAGACTCTGCCGCAGCTAAAAAGTAATTTCAGACGCTGGTTATACACTTCTCTCCTGTCAAGTTACAATGAGGCTTCAATTTGTGAGTTGAAGGAAGGGAAGAATCCCAAGATTATAAAGAATGGCATTTCTTTATTTACGAGTTTTGGGCGGTTTTCTTTTGGGTGCAGTTTGCGTAAGAAGTAATTTGCTCGACTTTGTACACTCACGAACGACGCATAATCTTGTTTGCTACCGGAAATGGAAATAAACTGGCAATCGAAGAAACAGCCTTAAGCTTTGCTTGGAGACCCCCGAATGCCCTTTAGATTCGTTTCTTCATGTCAGAAGACTCAAAAAATAAATGTTTTCACGGCTCCGTGTTGCATAGGAGCATGGGGTGAAACGGAAATGAATTGCCCTAGTGACTGTGAAATTGACCCATACTTCTTTCATTCTTCAGACTCTTCGAGGGACATCCTGACCTGCTAGATTTATTCGAAAAGTTCCAGAATCTAAAGACTAGGGAGGAACAGGAAGAGAGCGTGGAGTTGGCGGAGCATGCCACCCTAGTCATGTCCACTATAGACCAGGCAATTCGTTCATTAGACAGTCCAGATGCATTCGTCCAGCAATTAGAACGGGTAGGATCCACGCACAAAAGAATCCCCGGCTTCAGTTCTGACCTGTTTTGGGTAAGAGGGTTATCTTTCTTCACATTAATCCAACTGTACTACCTTAATCCCTTAATCTAATCTCTCAGAAACAAGAAAAAGCGAAACAGGTCTTTACGTACTCAGAAATATACAGTGCCCTTAACTTGTCCGTGTGGAGAAATTTTTCTTATGGTAGTTAAAATGAGATTGGATAAAGTTACACGGAGATGATTATAAGGACCCTGTACACTACCAGTACAATTTAAAAATATGGGGCTCAAAGTTGAACTCAACGTGATTCGCGGTGACTAAAAATTGTTTCTTGTGCCCTTCAGTAGACAAGTTGCAGGGAAGTTTCGGGAAAAACTATTGCAATGCTGGCCGATTCATTAATTTCCCATGCCAGCTTTAAGACAGTTGAGCTCTGATTTTTTTTTCCAAATGCCTACAAGTTGGGAGATGAGGAAAAGCAGGGAGTTACTAAACCGTGTTTGTTTGTTGGTTTCGCCAACCGGCCGGGTGATGACATTAGTAGAGCTCCTATCCTATTAGGATTTGAAAAAATTAGCCAGAAATTGAGCAAAGCCCAAATCCAAGAAAGAGCTATCATAAGGATCTATTACAGAATTAGATCATCTGCACGGGTAAGAAAATTTAATGCCGCGAACACCTTACAGTAATCTCTGGGAAGGGCTCTGTCTCTGATGTGGAAACTATGAAGAATTCAGGATTCCGAGAACATTGTAAAGCCCGTAAAATCAGGTTTTGCGGGTTGAGTTGCTGAGATACCCCTTCTCGTAAAGTTGTAAATCGCAACCCGGTAAACAGGACGCAGCTAACTTTTCTCGCAAAAGGATACGAATCGCCGCAGCATCTACTTAAGAGGGAACAGTCGGGGTGGCTAGCGTTCTTTTAGTCGAGTTTTTCATTCAATTCATGACACCATCCAGAGCAACGTAATTTCTTCAATAATCCAATGACCCCTGTGTTGGGAGCGCTTATGTGGGACAATTGCTGTTTCGGTGCATAGCAGATGGAAGCGAATTGTTGGTAAGAGAGAAAAGAAGCGTATTTTTTCTGCAGTCAGATGATGATGATAATCTTCTCCAGTAAACCAAAAAGAAAAAGACGCTTCTTTTCTTTCTTATACACGT
This sequence comes from Brachystomella parvula, assembly GCA_019776545.1. NCBI lineage: Eukaryota > Metazoa > Arthropoda > Collembola > Poduromorpha > Brachystomellidae > Brachystomella > Brachystomella parvula. The sequence continues at coordinate 6,601 of JABASM010000844.1, read as the reverse complement.
TTCCCTTCCATGCACCAAGCAGAAAATGTCCCACCTAAGGGCTCGCACCGCTGGCGACATTGGATTCTGGAAAAATTATATGTTGTGCCCTGCAAAGCAGCCATGTATTCTGATTTTAGTATTTATACAAGCTTTTATAAAGTCGTCGGAGCAAAACTCCTTTCGCGTCGCCTGGACCTCGTAGTAGCATCGGGCAAATCAAAAGTTCAGCGTCCAAAACATTGCCTATAATTCTGTACACCAGTACTAAAAGCAGTACGTGAGAGAAATACATGAGTTAGCGAAGTTATGTAAATAGACCTGTTCCTCGTCCAGCTTTTCATAACTAACGCAATGCAAGGAAAAGCCTTTTTTCTGGTTTCCTACAGGCGGCAGATGTCAACAGAGACTTGATTTATTCCTTCTCTCCTCCCTCCGATTAGTCTATCACTATGATGCGAGGTTCGTGATACGATACAGGGGTGGAACTTGCTTTTTACACAGTTTTGTAAGCGCGATAACTTTACAGCGCGCTTGCAAAAAAATCTGAAACTTGGCAGGCTTACTAGGTTCACCGCTTACTAAGCATGCGTTCCTAATGAAGTAACGTTTTTTACTTGCACAGTTTTCGATGAACTATCAGCGAAAACGACGCTGGAAGCCAAAATTGCTTCTAAGAGTTTTTCCAGACACTTTGTTTTAAAGAATTGCTCCGAGAAATCGCCTGGTTTGAAAATTCTTGTCAGAAACTTTCGGGTTAGTTTAGTGGAACGCTACTACTCTACTGTGCAAAGTTTAATTAAGTTTGTCCAGGTTTACATGAGCTTTTTACCTCTTAACACAAGGAGGATTTTTCGAAAAAGTTACTTCGTTTTGCCTCGGTCAAGTAGCAGTGGCTGTTTCAAGCTACCAATCCATTAAAAAATTTTGAAATTAGCATAAAATTTAAGTAAGGGATTCCTAGTTCTTTTTAAAATTCGAATCTGATATTTTCATCGCTTGCGCTTGGTTTAGTGGAACGGAGAAGTAAGTGTGCAAACTTTTCCGTGACCTTCCCGGGTTCGGGTGCCAGCATACTGCCCAGCAACATCCAAAACTCACTAAACTTGATTCACAGCAAGTCAGTGTAGTGCCAGGAACGCTTACAAAAATTTTCCGGCAATAATATGGAGGCGCGCGATAACTAACCCCATTTTAATTTCAACCTCCGGTAGAAAAAATGAGGACTTTGGAAAAATGCTCAAAGGCAAATTTACGTTCCAGCGTCGTTTTCGCTGATAGTTCATCGAAAACCGTTCAAGTAAAAAATGTTACTTAATTAGAAACGTATGCTCGCGCTTTCAAAACTGTGTAAAAAGCAAGTTCCACCCCTGTAGAAGCTACAGCGGAGGAAGTTAAAATTTTAACAGTTTATCAAGGGGATTCCCTCGAATCGAATCTCGAATGAGTCGAATTTTCAACCTCACATTCCAACGCGAATTCCGATTGTTTCGAATTTCGCTTTTTCTGGTTGAACCCGAGCACAAACCCGAACCGTTAGAGGCATGCGACATTCAAGATTCGAGTTTGCCGAGCTGTTCCTGTGACCTAATTCATTCATTCATTCCTAATTCAGGATCGCTAATTCGCCCTTAATATAACGGATAGTAATTTCTGGTTTCATAAAAACATGAAATTAATCCTCACCAAGTTCCTAACAGTTTTTTATTCAGAATCAGTCAAATATTTCACTAATTAGGAACTTTGGATAGAAGCTTCCAACGAATATAGAGCCAACTCATTGATTTTCTAAACCTGGTTTAAAAAAAAAACTCCAATCCTTTTGTTTTCTGTAGAAAATTGAGAAGCCCTTCCTGGAAGCAGTGAAAAGGACCTTGGACGAACGATATACAGAAAACATGGAGTCTATTTATAAAATTGTGATTCATCTCATCATTGAGCGACTCGTAAGGGGATACGACGAAAGTAAATAAAAAACACTGGAGAATTCAAGTTCCATGCTCCCCTACCCCCAGGTGCGTCTCCTTTTTATTTCCTGTGTGAACAGAAGAGAAGTTAGCAAAACATCTTCTAGCAACTGAAGTTGAAAAGCTTAGAAGCGATTGAAGTGTTCAGTAATCCTTACCAAAACTTCCAAAAGTGAAAAAAAAATCTTCTGTTTTCAGCATTCGTATGATGCCTCGAGTCCCACGGTCCTATCCGTATCTCCCCATGACGTTTTTCATTACTCAGCCACTGACTTTCTTCAGACGGAAAACTTTCTGTACACGCACCTACAAAAGTCTTCAAGGAGTCTTAGGAATTTGTTACATTTATCCTGTAAAATTAAATTATACTACTATCCTGTTATTATTTAAGGGAGCTCACTATTCCACACGACTAGAAAAATACTAAAAATAATTAAAATATTTTTTAAAAAGGAATGTAGCTCACTAGGTTGACGGAGATTGAATGAATTAAGCAATAGGTAACAAGCAATGAAGCACACGTTCCTTAACGAGAGATATTTTAAGCAGCACCCCGTCTCACACAAAACCTAGAATTATTTGTAAACATGGAAATGCTTTGATACTAACTAAGTCTAATTGTCCCAGTTCGATCAACGGAGTCTGTGATTATAGAAAGTTTGAGTGAATTCGGAAAGATGAGATTTTGAAAAGCCGGCCGTAAAGGTAACTCAGCCACCGTATTAACAATGTGAATTATTAGAATTAATGGTTGCATTCTGATAAATCTATTTATAATCACCTCCATACGTTTCTTGAATTTCTGTTTTTACTGAAGAGGCGGAAGGGTTATAGCCTGTAGATAATAAATCGTAATAATGTGATTGGCTTTCTCCATTTTTTCTTGGCGGATGTGGTATGGACTTTCTTCTAACAAGCCAATAGTGAAAGTAAGAGGAGTGGAGGAGTCCAGTGAAAGTCATGATGAAGATTACGTGCTCAGCATTGAAGAAATCGTTTCGGACTCAGGAGACTGCTTGAACCCTTAAAAAAAATCTCTGGAGCGTCGATCCTGTCAGATAGCAAGTAAAACGGAGTATCAATAACACCAACAGTTCAAAGTTTCCGTTTTAGACGATTTCCATGATAAGCCCCTTGTTCATCTGATTCCACTCCAGCTAACTGGCTGCACGCATAAGAAAAACCAGCAGAACAATGAAGAAGAAGAAGAGTGAGAGGATTCAAAATGCCAAAGGTTATTAAAAGTGATTGAGTGAAGAGAAAGTTTCTAAACTAGAACAAGCAAGGCGAATGAGCCTGTAACAATAATTTATACATACAGAGGAGTTCATGTGTAATGATGTAATTACTAGAAATTTTATTTCCATTAAAAACTATTTGGAATTTTTGATGTTGAGATCCTTTTTGAGAATTTAGTAATGACCACAAAAATATTATGTACTATTTTTTCACCGACCTGAACATTACGGTGTTACGGTAAAAACTATTTCAGTGGTTTTACGGAGAGTTCAGCAGTCAGAAGTCACAAGGTGTGATAATAATGATGCTTTCAGGGCTCATTCATGGCCAAATCCAATAAATCTTCATCACCAACCTCCCTTCACCACTGTCGCCGTCCTCCCAACTTTCACCTTACTTTCTCCAGCCCATTCTTTTAAAAAAAGAGATAACCAAGAATAAGAGTAGTAGTCTAGTATAGCCTTAGCATTTCTCGTAAAATCTGATGGTGGGCTAAATATTTCCTTACTCCGATTGATTTCACCGTTGAAGGTCACCAAAGGTCAGCCACCTGACCTCACCGATCCGGACAAGTGATAAGTCAATCGAAAGGGCTTGATCCCCTGACTCTGAAATTACATACCACACCTGGCCTTTCTGACCTATAACATGGCCGCCAGGGGTCTCGAAATCTTATACAGATCATTATTTAATGACTACAAATAAATTTTAAAATTTATTTATTTTTCACCCTACTCGCACGGACGCTTTTCCGCTAATGCGTTCTTGGTTAATTTTGGAGACGACGACGAGAGATCAGAGAGTTCAAAGGAACCATTTAAAAGTTTTTAGACTTCAAACGAAGAAAGTTACAAAGGTCAGAGAATTTCCATGATCCATGCGTATAACATAAGTCTAAGATATGGTTCCATAAAATTAATTTGAGCACCGTACGCGACTGACTCCTGTTTCTTTTTCTATTTCTATAAATTTATATACATAAACAAAGTAATTAAATTTCTAATTTGTACCCATGAGCCAAAATCTGACGAATAGTATCGCGGTGACAAAAACGCTAAAAAGTGGGGTTAATGAAAACTTCCTTTCTGCTATTTGCAAAAGGTAAAAGGTCTGGAGGTAAAGTCGTCCTGAAGCTGATCTGAGAAGAACTCGCTCCTGATCACATTATATTTTTATTCTCAACATCTCTGCCTTTCTTCTATGGCTTTGGATTTAAAATATCCTTTAGAATTGAATTACTCCGTTCTGTTTGATTTAGGACTGGTAGTGACATGAAGATTTCTGTCCCTGAATTTCCTTCAGCAGAATTGGATGCGAGGCTCTCAGAATGACTGGAAACAGCCGAAGGAGAATTGGACATCTAAAAATCAAAGAGTGCTTTCAGAGCTAAAGTTACCAAAAGGAATTACTGCAGCGAGTCTCTCTTCAGCTCAAAAATAATGATTATGTGTGTATTAGGGTGATTCAGGCTTATTTTATCACTTTTCTTTCAGCGCTCACTCCCTAGGGAATAATCCGATCTGTATGTTTTGACAGGTATTTCAGGAAGCTCTTCTCGTTAGACTGGATTTTTACCCCACCCTTTTTTGATTTTTTGTCACTGAGAAAATTGATTTAACTCAAAATACTCTTACCAAGCTTTTCCAGAGAGCAAATTCGTCAAGCGCTAACTCCTAAGTGATTTAACATTTTGTTGTGAAATTTGAGCTGATAACACGGAAAGCACAGCTAACCATGCAAGAGTTTTCACATTAACCCGGCTTGCCAAGTTTTCGCTAAAAATGCCTGAACCTATAGCGTCGATAAGAAGCCTCTTCACAGGCTGTTTTGAACTTTATATTTTTCTTAGGAATAACTCGTAAGCGATTCAACGGATTCTTGCGAAAAGTGACCCAGTTGTTTAGACGGCTTTGCTGATCAGGCTTGCATTTTATTTCTTTGGTATTGTTGCACTTTTACCGAGAAAAGTAGTGAAATGTGAAATTTCTTGTTGAATTGTCAACTTCTTTTGCGTTTGGAGATTTTTTTCAGCGATAAAGCTTTGAAAACCCGTGAAGTAAAAACTCAGGCCTAACGGGGAGAGTACCTAGGCTAACTCGTTTAAATTTCATAAAGATTGGCTGAAGCTCTTATGAGCAAGGCCCATAAGAATAAAGTGAACGAAAGCGTCTGTGATAAAGCTCCAACAGGGCTCTCCACATTCAACCAATTTTCTCAGTGACAAAAAATCAAAAAAGGGTGGGGTAAAAAATCCAGTCTAACGAGAAGAGCTTCCTGAAATACCTGTCAAAATTTCATACAGATCGGATTATTCCCTAGGGAGTGAGCGCTGAAAGAAAAGTGATAAAATAAGCCTGAATCACGCTTAAACTAAATAGCGCTTTCCTTACCCCTCGAGAATTTCTCCTCGTTAATTCGTCAACGGACATTCGAAGCTCAACCTGTGGTTTGGACTCATTTTCCAGGAATTGAATAAAGGCTTCAGAGAGGGACTTGAGAAAATATAAATCATTTCATATTTGTCAAAATGTTTTTTTTTATAAAAGAAGCACTCGTTGCTAAAAACCACAAACTCACTTGCTTCTCCTGCTCAGAAGTAGCTGATGAAGATTTCCGACCAAACTGCCATAAAGATGAGCCAGATTCCAGCCCGGTTTTCTGTCTGTCCTCCCTATTGAAATCCAGTACCGTAGCTAGGAGACGAACGACCTCAATCTTTTTGTCAGCCGGTGTTGAGAAATATCCCACAACTAAATTCTTTATCAAATACCTGAAAACAAAATTAAATCCTTAGTAAGTGAAGTGATGGAACGTGAAACTGATAATCCTCCCATACGCAGCACTATGCTGGAAACTTTTAGTCCTCATATAAATCAACAACAAAGAAAGGTTTCCACTCAGCTTGCCACAGAACTCATCACTTTCCTTCTTTTGCTTACATCAACGATTCCTGGAAAAATGACTCCGCTTTCTCGAAATGAGGACAGACAGCTTCTAATCAGGAATCAATGAACTATTCTCACTTGTATTTCACTCATTTAACTCCCTGGGCTCTAGAAATCTTGAGAATTAAACTGAAAAGGCAGTTATGGTTTTAGCTTATTCAGTTTGAAATTTTAATGCTGAGCCAAAATCCCATCGGACTAATTAAAGATTCCAAAAAGGAATGAGGATTACTTAAAAAAAAATCCGTATCCATCAGCATTAGAGGCGAAAGAAAAGAAAAGTTTTCCTCACATCGACAGTCTGCGTGGGAGAAAGGACATCTGCAAAACTTTCACTTCATCAAGTATACTTCTAACTTTAAAGGGTGACAGGTGAAAATCCCCGAAAACAAAATCCCTTATCCGAAAATCCCCGAATCGAAAATCCCCGATAGGTGAAAATCCCCGATACCCGAAAATCCCTTATGAGAT
>JABASM010000843.1:0-18272 GCA_019776545.1 Brachystomella parvula | reverse complement strand
TAGTACAGGGGTCGAGGTTGGATTTTACACGAATTTGTAAGCTCAATAGCTTTAAGGCGTGCTTCCAGAAAAATCTGAAATTTGGCATACTTACTTAGCATGTTTTCCTAATGGAGTACCACTTTTTACTTGAACTGGTTTCGCTGAAATACCAGCGAAAACGGCAATGGAACGCAAAATTACTTTTGAGCACTTTTCCAGGTACAATTTTTTACAGAACAGTGCCGAGAAATCACTTGCCTTCAAAATTTTGTTTGGAGAGTTTGGAGTCAGCTTTTTGAAGTGCCGCTACTTCACTGTGCGAATTTTAATTTTTTTCTACATAAAATTATTCATCTTTTACTAAAGGGAGAATTTACTTGCTTCTGCCTCCACAACTATGCAGCTGCTGTTTCAAACGACCTATCCCTTCAAACTTTTCCGAACTAGTCTAATTGTTATGCGAACACTGGTAAAGCAAAAAATTCTGCTTCGTTAAGACAGTATGCTAAGTGAGCCTGCCTTTCTGATTTTTTTGCAAGCGCTCCTTAAAATTATCGCACTTTCTAAGTCGTGTAAAATCCAACCTCGACCCTGAAAACAGAGATTTAACCTTTGAATCTTGATTTTCAGGAATCGTTTATCTTGTCTTGTCAGGAATGTTATGCCAGGAATACCCTGGGAAGGATCTCCAGTTTCATGCGTTGGAGTGATTCTTTCTTATTTTGCCTTATACTTAAGCTTTTAACTCTAATGGTTCTTCTATTTTCTGGACTAAGAAGTACTCGGCTTTTTCGCCGTATTCAATTTTTTAGCAATTTTTACATTGATCTGGATTTCTTGAGACAATTATTCTTGTACATTTAACTCCTCCTTTTTTTAAAAGCCTTGGAATAGAACCGGATTTTTTCATTCTCATTTCTAATTTTAGTTAATCTTCTGCTTAAGTAATTGAAAAAAATTTCCTGGAAAAACTGGATTTCCTACGTTAAAAAAAGTGACATTAAATTCAAGCAGAATTCGACATTTTTTATTTTTTACTATTGGAAGATTTGGTTTGATTTCATTTTGCAGATTCCAGGCTAATTTTTATTTATAAGAAAGTCGAAGGACCGCCGATTCGGTTCAAGTGAAAAGCCAAAGCTGGAGACGCCATAATGCCACCTAGGCACGAAACTCCATTTTCTGCAGCAAAACCTAACATCATAAGAACCTAATATGGAGTGTAGCAGTTTTCGTTCTCTGAATTGTAATCGATGGTAGAAGTAGATGCAATCCCAACCTCATTCGGATGAAATGTTTTTGGATGCAAAAAAAGATCTCAAAACGACTAATATGAAGCGTCCTGTGTTTCTAAAAGATTCAGTTCACAAAAAAAAAAAAGAAATTTAATTTTTTTAATTTTACTTTTTTTTTGCTTTTTACTTTTATTTGAGTAGCGTGTTATGAAAAAAATGATAACTCCTTGGAGTATGTAGTACTGATTGAATATACTTTTTAAAATGTTTCGTAGAGAGGAGTCATAGCTGTCCTCCTTTTCTCCCATTCAAAGTTGCTGGAAAAGCTAAAAATATTGTGATTGCATGTTTCTACTAATCCCGAAATTCCTTAGACCCTCAGATACATGGCCCGAGACCCTACAGACGGGTACATTCTTTTTCCAAGTTTTTTTTTTTTTGCTTTGCTAAAAACATTTTTTGTTTATTTTTTCCTGTGTTTCCAATTTTATAAAATTTTTCAAACTCAAAAATTTTTGTTTTCTTAATTTTTTTTTCAGAATTCCAAAAAAATTTTTGTTACCTTAATTTCTTTTAATTCGGAACAGGGCGTCTAAATCTGAACAAAATTTAGGAAAGTTAAAAAATAAATAAAACATGCAAGAAGGTATCCATTGTTTCCGTTACAGCCAGTTACCGTTTTTGCTATAGATTACGAAAACAGTAGAAATTTTCGTGCATATTATCCTCAGTTTCTAAATGTTCAAAAGATTTTTTTAATTCAAACGCTCTGTTACGAACTCGAGGATTGGTAGGAGTAGCCCGAGCTGAGTTTGAGAAAGTCCTGGGTTCACGTCCTAATGAAATCGAGAAGCAGCTGGACGATGTGAGTGTGAACGCTGATGATTTGCTCAATTTTCAACCCGTCCCACCGCGCAAGACTGAAAATGGACTTCGTGTCAATGTCTCCAATAGGTTTCTGGAGGTATTTTCCAATACTAACGAGAGCTAATCGTGATTTACGATTTTCAGTTGCCTTGCAATGCCTCGGAGCGGTTGAATGGAACTGGGTGCGTCTCAATCGATAACCTGATGGAGGATGCTGGAACGGCTGAGATTAGTCAGAGCCAACTCTGACGATGGATCCACTCACCCAAGGAAGTTCTCGATGATGGACGGAAGGTCAACCGAGAGCTCGTTAATTCCATTGTTCAAGAAGAAGTAGAGAGGCTCAAGGCATTCAGGTGCCAACCTACCCTTTGAACTCGCTGCAAAGGAAGTCACTAAAGTGGCAGTCGATAAGAATTTTGTGGAGTTCCTTACGACTCAAAATTCCAACGATTTCATTCGGGAAAGTTGTATCGTTTGCTTTAGGGATGCTATATAAGAACTTTGAAAAAAATCTAATGGGGGGCCATTCCTCCAGCAAAACTAGCCGCCCTCCTTTTCTTTTGAAAAAAAAAGTGGGAATTTTGAAAACTTTTTGGCGGATTTCTAAGGGTTTAATGCTTACCTCTGGAGGAGAGGGAGACAATAGTACAGGTGTTGTGTTTGATGCTTGCAGCAATTGCTTTGATGATTAAGGATTTCCCGCACCCTGGAAGCCCATACATCAAGTATCCGCGCCTGTAGGGGATTCCTCGTTCCAAATACCAGTCTTCCTGCTTCAGCAACCTTTCGATGTCTGAGACAAGCTTTTCTGAAATTCATTCTGAAAGGTAGACGGAGCTAAGAGGGCGCTGAAGACTAGGCTGTCCAATTTTTTCCCAGTAGTTGTCATACGTTTTTTTCCAGTGTTTTTGCTCTACGAGCTTTGGTTTCCGTTCTAAAAATAGTTTGAGTGGCGTAAGAGCTCACTCTTACTTTTTCTGCCAAAAATTAATCCTTTGCTGAATTTTGCATTATCGGTATGCTGCAAACTTTTTTTTTTTACTTAATTTCTTGTCTTTTTCTTCATTACGTTATACTTTTACTTTTTAGATTCCTAGCATTCTATATTTTTTAAGTTCAGATTTTGAGTCTATCACATTTGTAAATTTTAAACTTTTAAATCTTTAAAATTCCAAATAAGATTTTGAATCTTTGTGTTTTTGAAATTTAGCAATGTAAAGGGATTGATTTTAGAAAGTTAGTACTTTTTTGAAATCCCAGGGGAGAAATCTTGGGTGTGCATTGGCGAGCTAGTGGGACTCACCAACATGTTTTCGGTTTTCTTTTTATCTTTAAATTTTCCCGCTTCTCTTATTGTACTAATTTTTCGACTTTACCATCTGTCGAAAGTTGAGATACTCACAGTATACGGTGATATATAATCCAACAATCCAATTCTAACATGGTAATGTGAATCAAGGATAAACATTATTGTTCGTCAGATCGATCTTACCGAATTTCTCTTTTTCTCTCTCAAATGAAACTGTCTAATCTTTCGAGGCATAGGAATTTGTGTAAAAGTGACTGTGTTTATGCTACATTATCATTCAAATAAATAAAAACCAAGGGCGTACCGTTCCTTCAACAATTTTCCAGGAACGGAACCAGTCCTCTTCTGCACAACCGCATATGGAAGCAGCTGCATCCGGTTTGTTAACCCAGCCCATGTTTGTCAAACACTTCGAAGCTGAAGTCTGAACAAGTTTCTAAAAATTGAATACGAATGAGTTTATATCTTAAATCATTATGTGTAATTACGGTGCAAATAGTTCTGGATTTTGGATTACTCTGCCATTGTGTTGCCAGAGCTGGTTAGAATTACAGCTACATTCTTCTAGCCTAACTTTTCCCCAGTCCCGTGGTTCAGCTTCTACACATTTCCCGCTCGAAATGTGCACTATTTGAAACTCGGAGACAGGAAAACAAAGTTCAGCTTTGGCTAAAGTATTTAGCAGAGCAAGAACTACTAGTAATGCTATCACTACCACTGGATTTGACGCTATGGTTTCAGAGACGTATAAAGCTGAATAGTGTAGAAACTACAAATTTTCTTTTCTTATTTATAGCTTCAGATTTGGTTTTTATCTTTCCTAGGGGGAAAAATCAAATCAGTTCTGTACAAGACAAAGTAAAAAAATTCCAAACCGCGTCTTTAGATTCTGAACCTTACCGTGTTCTGAGGTAATAGCGAACGCTTTCGCGGTTGTCATAAAAAAAGCGTGCCAAGAAGGTTTTAATTTTCTCGAAGTTTCTGCTCTAAAGTGTAAGGCGGTTACAACAACTACAGGGACAGGGGTGGCGCGTGGATTTTACACGGTTTTAAAAGTACGATAACTTCACAACGCTTACTAAGCGATTTTACTGTCGTACCATTTTTTACTTCAACAGATTTCGCTGAACTATAAGCGAAAACGACGCTGGAACTCATAATTGCCTAGCAGCGTTTTTCCAGAGACTCCTGTCCAAAGAATTGGTTCGGGGAATCGCTTGGCTTCACATTTTTGGTTGCAGAGTGAGCTCTGAACATTCAGAATTTTTCGAAAGAGCTATTTCTTTTTCCTTCGATAAGAGAGCAGTGACTGTTTGGGGCGCCCTATCGCTTTAAAAAATTTTAAATTAGTTTAACTCCTAACTAATGCGTTCCCAGTGATTTCAAAGTTTAAATCTGAGAATATTGACGCTTCAATTTGCTTAGGTATGAACAGCAAGTCACGATACAAACTTTCCCGTGCCCTTCCCCGCTTCGTAGGCCAGCATACTGCCCAGTTTCAACCAAACTTCACCAAACTTAATTTCTGGCAATCCAGATCAGTGCTAGGAACGCTTGAAAAAAGTTGCAGGCAAGAATAATAACACGCGAAAAAATCAGCCCCACTTTAGCTTTAACTCCCGGTGAAAAAAATTAGGATTTTGGAAAAGTGCAGAAAAGCAATTTTGCATTCAAGCGTCGTTTTCACTGACGGTTCAGCCAAAACTGTTGAAGTAAAAAATTTTAGTTAAAAAGAACAGCATGCTAAGTAAGCCCGCCAAATTTCGGACTTTTTCGACTGCTCGCCTTAAAGTTATCGCCCTTTCAAAATCGTGTAGCGCGCCAATCGCCACGCGCCACCCCTGTATTAGTAGCTCTCATCTGGAAATTTTTTTTACTCTTCAATCGGCCCCTGGCAGTATCACTAAAGTTTGATTTTTCTCAGTTTTAAGTTTAGTGCAAATTAAACGGTTTCCAGAAAAACGGTTTTTTTAAGGGTTAGTTTACAGTATGTTAAGAAAACAAGTTTACAATCTCGTGTAGTTTTGTCGTAAGAAGTGTAAAGTTTTTTTCTTAACATATTGTACTTTCCTTCAACATCATTTCTGTCACTAACTACCCAAGCCAACTGTAGCTTTGATTATAGTTTAATTCACAATTTAATTAAAACTGTGAAGACTGTGGTTTGCTTCTATTACTCCATGGATTTATCTACTACCTAAATTGGTGGTTTTGATTGCATTGCACGAGCAAAAGCGACGATAAAAAAATGTACTAGCTTTTCGAGATAACCCTGCATACGAGGTACCAAGGCGTCCAGGTTAGAGGCACTGGTGAGCATTCATCCAACCAGGTTTCATTGAAATCCTTCGAAGGTGGTCGCAGTGCCATAAACGGCTTTCCTTTTCCTATAAATTAATTTGAAGAAAATTTAAAAGAGAAAATGAGAGACCTCTAAAGGTAAAAAGAAAACAGAATTTCGAAAAATTTCAATTTCACAAGTTGTAGGAAATAGCTTAGAGATACTATATATTATTTTTCAAAAAAAATCTAACTGGGAGAGAATTCTCCAGAAAAAATTGCCGTCCTCCTTCCTTTGGCATTTTAAAGTTATAAATTATAGCATAAAATTTTCTAGAAAAAGAAAAGGCCTACTACTATTCCAGATTCTGCAACCCCTATAATTTTGGCCACGCCCAGAGCGTCAGCAAAAAAAAAAAAAAAAAAAAAAACGAAGTGGCTGCTTAGACTGCGGTGCACCCTGTACCTTGCACCGACTCACACGCCAGCTCATTCCCAACAAAGACCGAAAGATTGGCTCCGCTACTTCAAAACGAAGGATGGCTTTTTAGCTAGTCGCCCATAAAAGGCCTGTCCGTTATAATTCTTCGAACGTCAAAATCTCAAGCAGCGAAAAAAAGAATACCTGAAAATTCTAAGATTCAGAGTTTCAAATGCATAAAAATTAAAGTTTGAAGCGAAAGTCTGGCGCTGCGCTGAGCAGTGAAATACACAAAAAAGAAAAAGCTTAATATTTGAGAATTCAAGTCTTTTGTAATTACAAATCCGCTCTTGTCATTTATGCCAAGCATAGTGCTAGCGCCATGTTTTTATTGATTTTCGTCGAGTTATGTTCAGAATGAGCAATATTTTTTTTTTTGAATAAAGGATTCTGAAGAGGGGTGACGCATCACACACCGTGAATCTAGCCGTCATCGCTTAAAAAGTTAAAAGCTAATTTCTTCCTTATCTCCAATCATTTCAAGATAAGCGCTTTTATTTTTCATCTCCAAAAATCGATAAGTAATGTTTAGTGGAAAACCAGAAGTTTTTAAGCACTGATTCATTACTTCGTCCGATTATTTTCAATTTTTCAGCTCACAGACTTACAACAGACAAAGTGTGTTTTTTTTTTTAAATTACTGAAAAATGTGTGAAGCCTTTGACTATTCCGCAAACTTTACAAACGCCGACAACGTTTCATGGGTTTCCAACTCGGATTTTCGTTACAGCGGATTCAGTGGCCTCCACGACTCTGCCAAATCCACGCTCCAGAAAATCTTCACAATTGACTTGAGCGGAATTAAATTAAATCCGAGGGACCTCCTTGACATTGAGTACGATGAGGATAACTACGCTGATATTTTCACTGGAAATGATGCACCTGTTGTCCTTTTGGGACTTATGGTGCTCCTCGGCTTTCTCTTCTTCCTCGCTGGAATCATTTGGCTCATTGCCAAGTGCTGCCACTGTTGCTGCGGGGGGCTGAGGAAGAAATTAGTCAAGCGCTCAGAGCCAGATGAGCACTACGTGGAAAATAGGTTTGGACAAGCGACGCAGCGACCCCCACGACGTAAAAGAGTCTCATACCTAAAAATTGGACTAACGGTCTTTATATTCTGCTCCATGATCGTTTATTTGTAAGTGTTTTAGCTCTAAGAACTTGCTGATAGCCTCGTACAACCTGCATTATAAGACACAGCTTTTTGGTTTCTATTCTAAAAATATTTTGAGTGGCGTAAGAGCTCGCTCTTACTTTTTCTGCCAAAAATTAATCCTTTTCTGAATTTTGCATTATCGGTATGCTGAAAACTTTTTTTTTTAATTAAATTCTTGTCTTTGTCTTCATCACGTTATACTTTTCCGTTTTAGATTCCCATCATTCTATATTTTTTAAGTTCAGATTTTGAGTCTTCTACATTTTTTAAATTTTAAATCTTTAAAAAATCTTCAAAATTCCATACGAGATTTTGAATCTTTGTGTTTTTGAAATTTTTAAGCAGCGTTAACGGGTGTCATTAGCTTTAGCGTTTTCAAGAGTCCTCACCTTTGACAATTTCTTTTGCACTGTAGAACATTTCTTGGAGCCCAGTTCCTGACAGGAAGGCAGTTATGGTACTCCGTCGAAGAATTTAAGGGTGACCTCGATGGGTACTTGGACGATGGGCAGAAATACATTAATTTGACCAAGGGCCAAATCGATTTCATCATGAAGGAGAGCTATGAGAACTTGAGGAATAGAATCAAAGAAGAAGCCTCATGCCCAAACGACAAAAATTGTAAGTTTTCCATAATTCGTCAGAACTGCGGTTGACTCAGCCATATGCACTTGACGTAATTACTTTTCCGTTAAAGGGATTGGAGGAGATAGCAGACTAGGCGGTACATTGGAGGAGATTAGAGGAATCTTATCTTCCCTGGAAAATGAGGTTACGTCGGCGGAAGGTCAAACTGAGGTAGGTGCTAGTGAATCATTGGCTCGCTAAATGAGGCAGTTCATGAAGATAGCAGGGTAAAGGCAGGAGAAAATTTAGATTTTTTTTCAAGGCAGAATGACCTGCGACCGGGTTCCCAATTCACTCCCAGTCAAACCATTTACAAGTTTGGGCAGTGCCTTTTCTCAACGGAAGCACATGACGTTTATAGGGCTACAGCGAAAGAGGAAAACAGTGCTGGAGACCAGCACTGCTAAACACGACGCTTCAGATCACATCTTGAGATGTGAAAAGCTTCAGTATAATTTTCTGTTTTTGACTGGATAGAAAAGCATCTTTCATTTTTTGAAAGGGTCGAAACCCTCAAGGGGTAGAAAATCAGGGGGGTTCCCGAAAAACAGTGGTCCAATTTTAAAGGGACAGAAGGACCATTGTTCCGAAAAACGGGGGCTACGGACTTTTTTTTATGTTTTTCCATAGGGGGGGGGGGAACGCGCATTTTTTGCCAGCGTAAAAATGCCGTTCTATTTCTAAGGGTTAAAAATTCCTCAAGAGGTTGGTAATGGCGCGGCCCGCCTTACTGACAGTGAAACCGAATGCTGACCCCCCTCCCCCCATTTGAGTTGTGAAAGAATCAAGAAATACTACAAATTGAAAAATTAAATTTCATGCTTTGGGTCAACAGATTCTGCATACACTGGAATCCTTGAGGTCAAGAATGGCTGAGGTTGACTTCACGGCAGAAAGTGATGTTTGCGACGTTGCAGATGAAATTGGGAACGAATTGCGTGAAAATGCTGACGACATGACGACGTCCCTTGACTCCGTCCCTATTGCAGACGCCAGAGAAGACGTGCGAGACTTCTTCAATAGTGAAGATGTTGGGAATGGAATGTAATTCAAGTTTAGCCTGAGAATGTTTCTTCAAGGTTGTTCTTTAGGTCAAAAATTACGTTTTTTTCTTGAATTTTATGTTTAGCTACGGTGCCATTACTGTCTTCAATCTCTACCTTCTTGTTCTCCTACTCCTTCTTACCGTAGGATCAGTTCTCCTCGTCTTCAGCCCATTAGAAGCCCTTGGATCAATTTTCCTTAACATGTGAGTTATTTCTTTTAAAATCTGAGAAATTTTTTTTGAAAGTTCTGAATTTTTTCTAGTTCTATTTTCGCTATTTGTTTCACGGGGTGGATCCTTTGTACCGTCACGGTGGTTCTGCTCATTCTATCCGGAGGTTTAGTCGTCCTAGTTCCTCAAGGTAACCGACGATCTCGTATTTTTCATCGACAAAGGCGTATATGCGTCTGCGCGAGTGCGAGGCGCCTGCATGTCGCTCTGCCTCTCTGCTATCGAAATTCATAAACTCATATTCGAATATTGAGTTTTAAAAAAAATGTAAATCTTTGAATTTCTGTGGATTTGAAAAATCTTAAAATTCGAATTATCAAAAAGCAGTAATATTGAAATTAAAAATTCAAAAATCAAAATTCGAGAAACCAAAAATTAAAATTTAAACTGTAAAATTTTAATATCCTTTAATTTAAAAAATTTTTCAAAATATAAATGCAATCGAAAGTGCAATAATTGGAATGAAACGAAGACGGAAAAGCGAATGGCTTCGTTGGTACACCTGGCTCTTACGATTTGTTTTAAGATAACCTCTTTTTTTTTTTACTTTCCAGCCTACGACAACGTAGTGAGCAATGGAAGTTTAGTGAACCACGCAGGGAACTGGGAAGTAAGAAATGGAACTTATGAATTGCCTCCTGTCCCCTATATACTCCAGTATGGAAAAATTAAATTCACAAATATTTACCTATTTCCATAAGCCTAAACTCTACTTTTTGTGCTTGACTATAATAGGAAATGCAGAAACCATGAGAGTGCGTACAACGTCTTCAGGCTTGAGACCGTTTACGATGTGAACGAATTATATAAACTTGCGGACAGATTCGAAAGCGCACTGAACCCTCCATCTCCACTTCTACCAGGGCTAATGGAGGACCTAGCCAAAATCACGGTAAAAAAAACCACTCAAAAGACCCAGATTTTCATTCAGAAAAAAAATAAGCTGCTTTGCTTTTCAAATTTGTAATACAGGAGCAGATGAATTTAAAAAACAATTTCCAGACGGTCAAATCTAAAATTACAATGTCAAAACTGGAATCAAGAGTAGAAGAACTTGGGAAAATTTTGAAGGCGGTTGAGATTAAGAAAAGAGCGAGTCTCCCAGACGAAGAAGACATTAAAGAAATCTTGTGCCAAGTAAAAAGCTATGCTAACTTTACAGCATCCGCCATAACGGATGAGGTGGGAAACTGCGAGCCCCTTTACAATGTCATCGAGTCAGCACTCCACACTGTGACGTACAAACTAGGTTCTCCTATCGCTGTCTTCTGGTTGGCTCTTAATATTAACGTAGTTATCCTCTTCCCTGCCACTATCGTCGCTATGATTCTGCTAAGACTCTAAAAAAAACAAGAAACAATAAAATTAATATAAAAACTCAAATTATGAGATTAAAATGGGACTTGTGACACCCCAAAATTCGGAGAAACTGCCTTTTACCGATTCCAAACCCGGAGGATAAAAGGCTCTGAACTTAATTCGGCGCACCTTCCAGCTTTTCGGAAGTAATGGACCACCACTCTTTTAGCTCAGCGATTTTGGAAAAATCTTATGGGGTTTAAAAAAGGATTTTCATTCCCAAGGGGGATGGGGATCGTTGAAAAACATCAGTTTTAGAAAAAATCCAAAGAGCTACTTCTGCGCCCCAAATCAAGCGGAATTCGGGTAATAAATTGAGAAATCAATCTTTCTTGGGTGGTCTAAAAGATACAGAAACGTCAATTTTCGTGCCTTCGAGAAAAAATACGGACAGTATTTCCAAGAATCCTTAGAAATGCCTTCCATATGTCCCATAGGGATGCAGGGTTTTCCGAAATCAAGAAAAATGAAAAGGGTTGAAATTATTCGAAAAACTTAAAATCGCGTCGACTTAAACCGCCAATCTCATTTCCTCTCCATTTTGAATGATGTGGGCCGATTTCACCGAATTCAGTTTGTTACAGGGAATCAGGTTCCATTGTCAGTTTTCATTTTTGAAAATACCTGGCATGATTTCCGATTGTAGTGAATGCTCACTGGCCGCGTGACTCAAGTAGGAAGGTAAGTCCGGGAGGATATCGTCACAGACGTTGCAGGCGAGTACGTTTGTGCCAAGGGGGACTTGCTCAGTCTTTTGAGGGTCCTCAGTCTGGTCATCTTCATGCTCGGTCCTCCGTTTCTTGATTTTCTTTTTGAGTTTCTCTTCGTGCTCCTTAACGTGACTCTTGTGGTCCGCTCCCACGTCGAAGCCTTTGAAACAGTATGGGCAATTGTACTTGTGTTCAGATTGGGGGGTAAGGGCCTGCCCCATGTAATTCGTCTGAGAGTTTTGATTGATGAGCAAGGGATGACCGGCAAGAGCGTGCTCTTCTTCATGCCATTTGATTGAGTTGAAGTCTTTGAATGCCGAGTCACAGTAAGAACAGTGGTAGATTACCAGGAGTTTATTCGGCTGCTCTCGGGCTTTGTTTCGGAGCTCCTCGGGTGTGAGTGAGGAAGGGCTCAGTGGGCGGAGTTTCTTTGGACGAGTACGAGAGGGAGGGGTCTGGACTTGAATGGGATGTGATGGAGTGGTGGGTACGAGATACCCGTCTATAATTTGGTAGCTCTGCTGATGACTGTTTTCTCCATGGCCGATGAAGACCTGTGATCCATTAACTTCTGTTTCTCGACCGTCAATCGTAAAGAGGATTTCATTTGAGTCTCCGTCAATTTCTTCGTAGTCTTCTGTCACGTAGATTTCCTCTACTTCCTCTTCCTTGCCTCCATAGATTTCAGTAGCATCTCCGCTAATGATTTCCTCTCCCTCTTCAATATCGACGTACTGGTGCCCCTCATTGTCTTCGTATATCTGAGCACTTCTATGCCCTAGTATCACTTGAGTTTCCTCATTTTCGTCCTCCTGTTCGTTTGCTTCAATAACTTGATGCACCTGGTCAATGACTACTTCACTTTGATGAGCAGGAGTGAATTTCAGCTCAGTTTCTTCATCCGCCTGTTCATCTCTACTGAATTCATCTTCTTCTTCCATGTTTGGTCCTTTGTCCTTGTTTTTGACAACGTGAATGGCAGGATTGTTCATCGCTTCTCTGCAACCTAGAATCAAATATGAACAGAATTAGTTACTTACGATAGCGAAGCATGCAGCGCAGTAGGACGCTTCGCCACAATGGCACTCTCGTCTCCTTTCCTTGATTGCTAATGACAATGATTGAGAGCACACCGGTTAGGTAGTTAGGTTAATGTCGTAATGGAATGGTGACACGGCACGTTGCTGAGCAGCGGACATAACAACGAGTAGAAACACAAAATAGAACAAAGGAAGTTACCGGACCAGCAAAGATGGGGTTTGGGAAATTATAGTTTCAGGTTTACCTTAAATAGCGCAACTACTCAGTCTATTGGTTGAGTAGAGTAGATCCAATCCTATTCCAAATGAAGTAGTTAGTCTCTTCAAATAAAATCAAAATTAGGAAGAATCTCAATTAAAGTTTACATTAGTACAGCCTGCCTGCGTGTCTAAACTAGCTGTGGCCACTTTCTCGTCCCACCTTTTTCGTCTCATCCACTCGTTCTAGTCACAAGCTCCATGAAGATGAAACCTAATATTAGCAATTGACTCAATTGACACCTATGTTCTGAACGCTGTTTGTTTCAATCATGTTATGACTATTGGTGAACAAGAAAAATGATGAGGTGCAGTCAAAGAAGATAAGGAAATCAAGAATGGTATTTAATGGACATTAATGTAATCATACCAAGCTAAAACTTGGATCCTGAATGAGAACACTTTAGTTTAACTTGAGCTATTTTTATCAAGACAACGTTTCACCATAGAATTAGTAGAATAGTGAATACATTAATTTAATTTACAAAGAACTTGCAGAGAAGTATAATTGTGGCTATTATTTCATTACTGATCAATAACAACCTAACCAAGACGATTGAACGGAAATAAACTTACTTGCGTTGTGGACAACCCATACCCAGTGTCAGTGTAGAATGAATCATGGTGACGGAAGTGATGAACGCTGAAGAGGAGAGGCATGATATGAGGATGACACGAGGATGGGATGCCCTATGCTATGCTTCCCAAAACAGATCCACTCCCACAGCCGATGCTGGAGTATTCTTAAATCCACCTTTGAATCAAGACAGAAGAGTTAGCAAACTATGAAAGATAAAGAGTGGGGCCTGAGAGCTTAAAGAATACAGTACAGTACGGAATGTTTAGACATGGAATTTTCGACGGGGCGACCCCCTTCACTTCCCCTTCCCAAATTCCATATCTATTTCCATACTTACCTCCATAGGGTTGAAATTCCAAGATTCCCATGTCACCTTCTTCGTGGATACTTCCTTTTACACAGTCACAGTAACTCCGTTGAGCAGAAGCCGTGAAGCCGAGACTGTCAGAGCTGCAGATGGAAAAAAAGGAGGAATGAATGATTCCCAAGTTCGAGCGAGAAGAAGTTCGAGGAGAGGAGTAAATGATGTCACAGAGTAGGGACTTTACCTACTGGCTGTTAGTTTCCTAATGAATGACAGATACTTGGGAGGCAGCGGACGGTGGTTGTGCAGTATATGCCAAGTCCGCCTGTATGGAACGAATACCGAGATTAGATACTAGACGAACGGGACACGGAAACCAATGATCAATTATCAATCTCTCCTTTCGAATCTCGATCGAATAAGGTTGAATAAAGTCTCAAATCAATCTTACCGAACTAGACGATGATCTGCAGATCAAAATGACCAGACTTGGCAGTACTTGTCTTGAATCCTGAGGTGGACCTCTTCTGTATAATGTCAATTCGGAGAATCGATGGACAAGGTAACCGGCCAAGAAATAAAAGAAAGTTGAGTTCCGCGTGTACACGTGCTCCGCTCCCTTCCCGCTCTCTTTTTCTTTGTGCTGCAAAAGGCCACAGGCGACGCGAAGAAAAGCCTGAAAAGTTTTCTTATAGTTAGCTTTTATCTCGGCATTCAAAATGAATAAAAAAGCAGGAAGCTGTTTTAAAGATTAAAATTCCTATTGAAATAAGTGAATTTCTTGTGAATTTGCTCGACTACACATTCTTACGGCCAATCAATCTGTAGACATGAAAAACTCACACGAGCAGAGAATTTTCTTCCTCGGGAAATATTTCCTTGAACGGATCTTACAGGGACAGGGTCTCTAAAGTTAATTTCCTCAGTGACAGTTTTTCAATTTTTTGAAATTCACTTATAGTAGATATTTCGAGAAAAATTTTCAAACAATTTAAGTTCAATTAATTTAGCTTAAACCTTATCGCATCGGTTGCTGAAGTCATTCTGCTAGAAAGCAAATCAGAATTATAGTATCGGTTTTTGAATTTTAAAAAAGTGAAAAACTTTCACTGAGGAAATTATAGTCGCCGTCAAAAGTGTAAAAGGTTCCGATACCCTTTTATCCTGGTAAGGGTAAGGGTGAGTAAGGGTATCCGAACCTTTTACACTTTTGACGGCGACTATAATTTTAGACGCCGTGTATTTTTTCGTCTCGAAAGAACTTCCCGAGAAATTTTTGGAAAGACTGTCTCAGTCAGATTCCTAAAGTATTTTCCTGGGAACAACTAATTCAAGTTTTTTGCAAAAAATTTTTTTAAATTTTTACGAAAAAAGAAGAATGCCTGTTGTAAAGTTGAAAAAGTTTCAAAGATGCAGGGGATTTTTTAAAAGGTTCTGAAAACGTTTTCTGAAAACGATTTCTTAAACCAAAAATCTGAAAGCAGTTTTTTCTAAAAAAAAAGCTTCTTAAAAAAGGTTTTAAGGAAAGCTTTCTCGAGTATTTTTGTGTCGGGAAGTTACCAAAAAAAAACCTGTAAACTCCAAAAGCAAAAAAAAAAAAGAAAAAAGTGTAAATGTAAATGTTTGACGGTAATTCTTACGCCTCACGACCCGATAATTCTTCTTGCCAGTGTCAGTGTTGGCTTACCGAAACGTAATGGGAAATATAGGATTAGTGAACACAAGGAGGGACTGATTGTGCATTTAAACCTTGAATTAACTCGACCCTTGTTTCCTGTCCCCTCAGCTCTAGGGGTCAAATGAAGGTGAACTTAAGGGCACTGCCATAAAATAGGGCAAAGATTAGAACTTCTCCATTCAGTTCGAAGACTCGTTGAAGAAAGTCCACCTCTTGTTTAACGTCAAAATTANCTCGTTGAAGAAAGTCCACCTCTTGTTTAACGTCAAAATTAAGTTGGAACCATGTAAACTTCAGACGTTCGTTAAAAAGGTAGACGTTTGTACATATAATTTAAATTCCACATCATTTTTGGGCACTCATGCCGTAATAGAATGCTGGGAAAATTAATTCAAAATCCTTTCAATATTTTTAATTCCCAGGCAACCACCGTGACTGACAATGGAAGGTCTCCAAACAGACGCAGCGGTAGGCGTATCCACGAAGAGAAGGAAAAAGTCACCTAGGAAAATGAAGTCCACGGCTCCATCCATCAGGTACTGCTGTGACTATGACGAATGCGTTTCCACACGTTTTCCAATAAAAGCCACCTATCCAAGCATCTAAAGGCTGTACACGAAAATATCAGACCGTTCAGCTGCCCACTTTGTTCATACGCTGCGCACCAGCAAGGTGGACTCATCAACCACATGCACACACACACTGGAGAGAAGTGGTTCCAGTGTCCGGAATGTAAAAAGGAGTTCATTACTAAACAGCAACTAATCGTTCACCAGAGAAAACACACAGGAGAGAAACCATTTTCTTGCCACGAGTGCAATAGGAAATTCACCACGAAGAACTTGCTTACTATTCATTCAAAACAACATACGAAGGAAGGGCTTAAGGAATGCACCCATTGCACCAGGAAATTCAAAACAGCACGTGAACTCAAGGGTCACCTCGTTACCCACACAAAAACGAGCGCCTTTGTTTGCACTGTTTGCAAGCACGCAGTGGCATTCAAATCCGAACTGGAGCGCCACAGCGTGGTACACTCAGGAGAGAAGCCTCACAAATGTCCTCAATGTGGAAAGGTTTTTGGTTTAAAGAGAAATATGACCCGCCACCAGAGGATCCATGCAAACGGCGATGTTTTGGGTGGCAAGAGTTTCGTCCCGCTACTCGAAAAGCCGCTTGAAGTTCCTTTCTTCATCCAGGGAGTCAGAGTACGAGGAGACGGGGGTCCAATTGTCGAAAATAAATTCATCTCTCTCCAAATCAGTGACGTCCCTGCTCTCATCAAGGATTTCCGGGTCCACAGTACGACAAAACCCTTCGACTGCAAGAAATGTGGGAAAATCTTTTCCGACTCAAGTTCTCTGAAGAGACATCAGAAAATTCATGAGGGGAAGAAGGAATTCAAGTGCGGAGTTTGCCCAAAAGAATTTACCCAGAAACAGCACCTAACTCAGCACGAGCGTGTTCATACCGGGGAACGCCCTTTCCAATGCCTCATTTGCTCAAGTGCCTTCAGCACTAGCTCCCATTTAAAGACTCACTACAGAGGAGTTCATTTGGACGAGAAATGGTACAACTGCCAGAAATGCAGTAAGCGATTCGTCACGAAATCTAATTTGGTTGCCCATCAGAAAACAAAAAAATGCAAGTCAGGATAAATGGTTTCAAGTGGGATGTTTGGAACCTCCGTTCCACTTCCATCACTGCAGGACTGCGCACTAGTACCAGGCTTCGCAGGATCCCAACTTTTTTTGATTTTATTTCGCGTGATGTTGTATTCGTAGCAGCATTAGTTGTTTGGGTGTTGAAAATCTAATCTTAAAGCTTTCTTTAAAACTGTAAAATGCTTCTTTTTTAAATTCACAAATACGGTACCAGGGAGGTGACAGGGGAAGGCTGGGCTTACGAGGGACACAACCTGCCGTCGAAAAATCCGATTCGCCCATAAGAAAACAAAGGAATGCAAGGGAGGATACTAACTTTTGGCATCTCTAGCAGCTCTCTTTTACGTAATAATTTTGATTCTTTGTTTGTATGAATTCACAATCATAGATGAGTTTTCAAGTCGAAACTGTTAGGAATAGAGTGAATATTGTATAGTTATTCTCATTACCCAGGAATTCTTTTTTTCATTATCTAATGAAATAAAATGCTGGAATTCTATGAGTTGAGGAAAGAGTTGTTACTTACATGTTATGTGAATTTGGTCAGTAAAGACTTCTTTTTCATGAGTAGAAACGTGGAATTAGATGTTTTCGAAAGGCCAATGAGCAAGTGATCCTATGTTTCCCTTTTTTCGAATAAAATGCCTGCAAATTAATACCACGGACTCAGTCAATCTTCGTTCGATACAGTGGAGGGGGGCAGTAAAAGCTTATGATTTTTCTTATGCGTCCCAAAACTGTCGAATCAGGCCCTTCTCCGTGGACCTTTTTTTATTTTATCCAGCTTAATTTAAAGGCTGCATGCTTACTAGTTGATTTTCATTATCGAACTCCATTTGATTTCTCTTCCAGCAGCCAGCAGCATTTGGAAATCAAGAAGTTACAGATTCATTGTTTGGAGAACTTAAATAAATGGTGGGAGGTGGCCAGCTGTCAATACTGAATTAAAACAAGAAAACCGGCGCTTCATTTCTTTACTTTTTTCACATTCCAGCTATTTTTTTGTACGAATTATTCATATAGTCATGGCTTACCAATTGGGGGGGGCACGTATCGAGGCTACATGCAGCAACACCCGGGTCTTGCCAGAATAGGCTGAGCAAAGCGTAGACAGTGAAATTGAGAAAGACAAAAAATAAATCTCAAAATTAATTTACGATCATTTTTCGTTGAACTTTCACAGCGATCCTTCCTGCCCCTAGAGGAAGCTGAGGATGTCCGACCGCCGTAGAGATTCCACTATATGATCAAGCGGAAATTCGTACTCATGTACCGGCCCCAATACCCTGAGAACCTCCAATTCCTCCTCCTTTTCACCCTCAAGCTTTAGCGGAGAGGGTGTAAGGATCGTAGAGAGGAGGGACGCCCTCCGGCCTTCCGTGTGTCCGCCATGCTTTAATCCCAATGAGCAGTAACATTCCCAATGACAGTAATATTCCCAATGAGCCGGTAACATTCCCAAT
>JABASM010000842.1:0-18276 GCA_019776545.1 Brachystomella parvula | reverse complement strand
GTATATTAACTCAAAACCTGTCAGCGTAGAAAATGAACTCACGGTCGAGGCAAGCAGTGCTAGCCTCAGCGCCAGCTTCAGTTGGTTCCATTCCATCCCGAAGAGCGGACGGAGTTTACTTTGCTCTTTCCCTTCTATCTTTTTGACTGCAATCTAGGCTTACTTATACTTTTGGAAATGCTTAGTTATACAGGTAGATAATTAAGCCTTGCATTCGTGCTAAAGAGGAATTAAAGATGAGAACGGATTATTTATGATTTAATCCCTAACTACGTCCGCTACTAGCGGAATTGCAGTTCGTTTCGAAATATAAACGTTTAGTTGAAAACTTTGTGTTTACGTTAATTGTATGGCGTGCGAAATTGATAAGAAAACTTCCTCCTCATTTCGTTCTATATACAGTAAAAGCTTCTAATTCGGAACACTTTTCGCACATTTTTTCATTAGTTTTGGATTTTTCTTATTTTCCTAATTCAAGTGCCAACTTGTGACCATGACCTAGCTAATCATACAGCGTGTTCCAACAATTTGTTTGCCCGCTCTCTTCGCCTTTCACTGGATTCAACAAAAAGTCCCTCACAACACCGGTATGCCCATCCCGCGTCATTATAGTAGGTCAAAAAAATTTTTTATGCAGGTCAGTTTTAATAAGCCTGGTAAACGATTCAGTTCAGCGCTCAGATGACAGAAGAAAAGCTTTTGGTGAGATCACGTTAACGTAAAACCCAGAACCTGTCTTTGCCAGATGAGGCATAACTTCAGATGAGAAACGTAACTGATTAGTCAGCTGATTCTCAACGGTAATCTGCAACTGACTAATTCAAAAATGATAAGCTTACGTGAATTTACACGAACTTGGAGATTTCTTATTCAGCAGGGTGTCACAGATTAATAATTAACACTAATTAATACTAATATTAGGAAGAGAAGAATTTGCAAGAGACTTTTTATTCTGCCGTTGCCCGTTCATCCGCCTGCTCTTGACTTTCGCGCGGTTGTGCGAGTGTCTAAGTGCCGAGTTGGAGAAAGTTACTTTCTCCGGTAAACAAATTAGTATAACACCCTGTACTGCATCAACCAAAAAATTTTTTCTAACGCCATGCTGGCTAGTGAAAACGCTACTTCACCAAAACCCAAAAGTCGTCTAATTCGGAACAACTTGAATTTTTACGGCAAGACGAATTTTCTTTGAGTTTCAATCAAAGATGAGGACTCCTCGCATCGTAACAGCTATAATTGGGCAGATAGTTTTCAAATTAAGAAGTGAGCACAAGCGAGAGCTCCCCACTGTCTGTATCTCTGGGTTTTTAAGCTGTCCGTAGATGGCGGTTTCTGGAATACCAGCCTTTGTTCAAGCCTTGCGGTAAGTTAAATTCTTTCCGACAGTTTCGACGGACCCTTGAGTACTGCAGGGTCATCCTTGGCATGCTTTTGCTGCCGGAAATCGGACAGTTAGCTACAGACAGGCTGTTCCTATTTAGACGACCGAAGCGGTACGTACTAGTGGTTCATCATCTTATGACAATGGTTTAATAACCGTGCTAGCTATGGATTCCATAGAGTTGTACTACTTACCTTAGCTAACTAGGCGTCACTTTAGTAAAGAAGTCGGGCAGATTTTTGCTGTTTAAAACGGTGTACAACCAGAAGTTTTCTAGGTGTCACTGAATCGCCAGAAATCTTGGTTTAACGCAATTTTGAATAACAAGAACACTTATCAAGTAATTCTGAGTTTGTCAATTGGGACATACTCTTTAACATGCACAGAAAATATCTGTCGCTTTTACCAGAAATCTGCGGAATTTTTCATTAGTATTTTGCTCATTTTTAACTTTCCTCGGTTCTGTTCCGATTTACCCGCCCTGTTCCGAATTAGACGACATTACGGTACTGTTGAATTGCATGTTTCTTGCATTTCTTTACTAAAATAGCGTCAAACAAACTTCTTGCCGCCACCGCCTAAACGGTGATCAGCACACCAGTGTATAAATTATGTCTAAGAAGTAAGGGGATAAGTTTGGAGCGACAATTAAAAACAAACCCGTAGAGATTATTCAACTTTTGAACAGCCTATAATAGAGAAATGCAGCTACAATGAAATGTACTCAAGTTTTGGCTTCAAGAAAATCTTAAAGGAAAAATAAAATGACTTCAAGAAAATCCGTGCAGCATGAAGAGAATTTAAAATTGTACTCAACGTAGTTACTCTTTTCTTTGCACGCGAACACACGTGAGTGAAAAGTAGCTCTCTGATTGAATGGGGGCCTTGAGTGAAAAATAATGTCTTCAAGAATCGGTTCGGCAGGAGATTTCACAAGAGAATTTCCTTCAAGACCCAACTTGGGGAGCCAACTTGCATCCTTGAAGCCATAACTTGAGCACATTTTCTTCTAGCTGCATCTCTCTAATCCAGTGCATTGTTAGGCACCGGATACGATGCTGCAAAAGAGAGAAGGCTACTGCTAGCGATGTGGAAGCAGTTGGGAGATTCAGCCTGGTATATGGCCTGGTATTTTATTCTTAATTTAATTTTTGGACTTTTTATGTTTATTTTTTTAAATTTGTTTCTTTTTCATTTATTATTTATCATTATTTTATTTAATATCATTTAATTTTATTTTACTTAAATTAATTAATTAATTAATTAAAAATTTAATTAATATTTTTTTATTTTTTTTATTTTTTTGCTAGTGAGATTTGGGGGGGGGGGGAGTCCGAAAGGTCAGCTGGATGAAAGCGTAGTGACCTATTGATTTCACCTTCTTTTTTCACCTTAGACTTCACGACTTTTTTCTCTGGTCTGACAAAGGAGACCGCAAGTCAGAAGGCAGCAGAAGACGCTCCGATATGATATGATATGTTTTGCGCAAGTAAAATTAGTAAAATTACCGCATAAATAAAATATTTTAGAAGAAAAGCGCGAATGGATTTCAATAAAACATGGTGGTTAGTTAGCACTCACCAGTAGCTCTAACGTTAGTCCAGGAGAAATCGGGGCATTGACGTTTTTCGACCTTGGGAGACCCCTCAAATTAAGTCACTTGACATCATAAGTCCGGAGAAGTATCTGTCGGAAGGATTTAGTGACCTTATTCTAAGAAAGCACCATAATTGAACTTCTGACCTAAAACAACGCCGTTAGAGGTCAGAAAAGTTTATATAGATATTTAATGAGCTCTAGCAAACATTTCTTTAGGATAAGAACGTCCAAAACTTTGTCTGCCCAGCGCAGCTGCTGTCGGTTTCTGAAGCTAAGGGTAACTTCGTCATTAAAGTAATGCGTCAGCAATCTGTAACTTTTGGCCAATACCAATTGTAAGCTCTGCCAGTATTTTTTTGCTACTAGGGAAGCTATGAAGTAGTAGAGAGTTATGGAATCGTCAATAATGTATAGTAACATTTGTTTACTAGACATTCGCCAGAGGCTTATCAAACCACTTTAGTGCTTTACAATGCCAATTGGACTACTATAGTGGAGTTACTAGGTAAATTGTTGACGGGGTATTAGCTATTGAAGATGGGTCCGGCAGCTGCATTTATCAGACGTTCCAGGATTCGCATCTCAATTAGTCTCCGGATGGTTTCTGGCTTGGACGCCTGCTTGATTGCCCTTACTAGCTTATCTTCTCCCTGGTCTTTAGCTGTCTACTGGTCAGGTAGGAGTAGCGTGGAGAGGACAGAACAGAGGTTCGGCAGGCAGCCCCCATACTCTGGTCTTGATAACAGTCCGAGGATCACGTACCCCACATCGTACAGGAGTACTATTTATAGTACAACACACGCGAGACCTCAGGTCTTCACAGCTGTCTCAAGGCACCAAGGACCACTGTTTCAGTTCCCATGACATCACACACCTCACTCCAGTTTTTGGGGGCCCAAGAGGAATCGAACCCCTGTCACCTATCGAGTGACGGGGATCCACGGTGGAACGCAATACTGGCTAGGCTACCAGGCCCCCATCGGAATTAACAATATAGAATACGGGGTACGCTGCCGTACCTCATACTGCAAACTGTGGCGAGACGGCGTTTTCAAAATTTATACCAAAAACAGATTTTTAAGTTGGCAAATCTACAGCAATTGTTCTGCACAATGAGTTCTGAAACAAATTCCGGTAAACATTACTCCTTTTAAAAGTGCTAAATATTTTTTAATGCTCAACTACTATTTTTTATAAATTTTTACCATTCCTAACGTATTCGTGTGATGGGAAACTGGCATTCCACCTGTTTTCTCTGATTAATTCGAAATTAATTAATCAAAACCAACCAAGAAGAAAGCATGGAACCCGGGACTTTTAATTCGCATTCATTTTCTCGCATGTTCTTATACTGATTGGATGAGTTTGTCGTTCTAAGAACAGTTTTGTTTTGATAGAAAAACAAGTTCAGAAAGTAAGAAATTAGAGTGAATTTGTAATTTAAGAATCAAGTTTCCTAGAAAAGTAATTAAATTGAGTTTCAAGGAAGTGGTTCCGTTCTTGTGCTCCGATTTCTAAAAATTAATTAAAATCCTCTGGAATATCCTTTAAAAGATGATCCGGGGAACCTAGAAAAGTTTACCATGGCTGACTTTCTTTTGATCACTTCAGAAGTAACATCCATTCATTTCGCTATTCCAGCATCATAAAAGGGCAGAAAATTATAGTTATTGAGTTTAAATTCATACCTAACGCAAAATTTATAATTACCGCCTCTTCTAATAACCGCCTCCCCTAAGAGCCTCCCCATAGACTTTGAGGGCAAAAAACCGCCCCCTCAAAACTTGGAAAGTTCACAGTTTACCTACAATAGACGCCTCCCCAAAAATGGCTCCGTCCGACAGCACAAGAGGCAAAAGAGGAGAAATTGCGTAGTCCAATTTTTTAAATGTCAAAAAAAAAATAATGATTCCAGATCAAGTTCAAAGTAATTGAACACTCGAAAAAACCCTTGCTTTAGTGATTACGAAATATCAGAGTTAGGTAAATAACAGCCTCTTTTCAATAAGCGCCTCCCCTTTGGCTTTTGAAACTTAAATACCCGCCGTGAGCGGTTATTACGAATTTTACGTAATCTTCGTCTCCTTGATCGTCTGCTTCAGAAGTCAAAATAATTTCAAACTGTCTGCTAAGAAATTGTCACTGACAAACCTTGACTTTGTCTCAATCCTTTAATAGAATATCCTGCTAACTTCGAATCTTACATCAATTTCGCATCAACCTTTTCTCACCTTTCACCTGAAAAACATTTCCACAAACGCACAAGTACAGCGCATCCGCGCTGTGAAACTAATACCTTTACCTCGATAGCAGAAATTCTGCAAGTTCCATAAGTCACTCAACAGCAAACTCCCACTTGCTTTCAATACCAGGTAAAAATCTAGAATGCATTTTAGTAGCGCTAAACTAGTTTTTATTTTCGAAAAAAAGGAAACCGGTGAACATGAACCTGCAATCAAAAGAACAATTTTAAGAATAACTCCTTTTTTGAGATTTCTAGGACAATTTGTCTGCTACGTACGAGCTGGCAACAATGGACTATATGGAGAGCCAGGCAACACGGTTTTCAAAGGGTTGGAGGAGGAAACTCTCAACTCCTCATCTCCTTAGCAAAAGTTTTGGGTACTTGAGTCACGTCATGTCATTTTGTCACCTAAATCCTTACACCTGGGACAAAGCAAAGCAACAGCTAATCGCTGGTACTAAAATCCAGGTTTTCTTCGTCCACCTGACAACCTTTATGAATTTGGTCTTTGGGAGCTGGCGCTTTGGGTATGGGATTTACATGATTTACTTCGACTTACTCAAGGTACATGAAGCATTCATCCATGTCATGCTCGGAGGGATGTTCGTCGGAAGCTTTCCCTTCGCTCTCAACACAAGCTTCTATCACAAGCAGCTCCTGCCAATATGGAACCAAATCCTGGTTTTAGAAAAGAAGATACCAAAGCAAAAGAGGATAAAATATTTTCCAATTTTAGAATCCTGGTGTTTTTTCAGTGCTTTTTTCATACTCACTGCCACTCATACCGTCACGTTCTTCGTACCCGTGGCCCTTAGGCCCTTCTACCCCAGCCTCATAACCTCTNCTGGTGTTTTTTCAGTGCTTTTTTCATACTCACTGCCACTCATACCGTCACGTTCTTCGTACCCGTGGCCCTTAGGCCCTTCTACCCCAGCCTCATAACCTCTAATAAGCACACGCTCACATTCCACGTTGTTCATGCAGTAGAAGTTTTTATTGATATGTGCTGTATATTCAACTGGGCATTTTATTTCAACATCACAGCAAAATTTATTCATGTTGAAATATTTGGGCTACGGGAATTAGCGGAGAAATCAAGCTCACCCGGGGAAATACATGATCCAAGATACAAGTCAAGATTTTTGGATTTCCCGATGGAAGCTGAGAAGGATGAGGGGCGGGAGTATAAGGCTATGCAGGTATTGAATATCAGTATGATAAAGGCTCTCAGCGCCCCGGCTCTAGCATTCGTCTCAAGCCTCGTACTCATGGGGGCTACAACCATTTTTATTGTAATTAAGTTGTACACCAAGTTCCACTGGTTCATGTATTTTGCCATAGTGGTCTTTGCACTCGTCCTACTTGTTGTAGAGCTGACTATGCTGTTTCTAATGTCCAGAATTAGCAAGCTTAGCATCAGGTTCATGCGTGGAGCAGCC
Source organism: Brachystomella parvula (assembly GCA_019776545.1). NCBI lineage: Eukaryota > Metazoa > Arthropoda > Collembola > Poduromorpha > Brachystomellidae > Brachystomella > Brachystomella parvula. The sequence continues at coordinate 11,612 of JABASM010000842.1, read as the reverse complement.
TTGAGTATTTGTAATGGAATACAGAAGAGGGAGTGGAAGGCACTGCGGCCCATTGCATTCCAAATGACTACGTTTTGCGTGTTCACGAGGCCATTCGTTTTGCCTGCTATTAAAAACAAGCAAAATTGTGATTGATATGTTACTTATACATATAATGTTTAACAAGTCTCCGGCTGTAAAAATCCCCTTACACACACCGAACCACGAAAATTCCCAGCTTCACCTCTTAAGATGTACATTGCACCTCGGATAACTGAGACTCCAAGGGACCAGCAAAAGCTGTCCCACCTACGGGTAGTCCCAGCTACAAATACAGCTACTTTCTAATAACAGGAAGCGTTGAAATTAGTATAAGTAGTGTCAAGAGGGGCTAAGATGATAGCAGGGCTAAGGTGATAATCCGCTTTTTGGCATATTCAAACACGGTTTTTCGGAAAATAAAGGTACGGGCCCTTGAGTTTGGTCCTTTGATTACTCTAAGCAACAATTAGACTTCGAAAATCTAAATCACTTAACCAATTAATTTTGAATTTACAAGCGCTTCTAAAAATTCCAAATACAGAGGTTCAAAGTATGCTTGCAACGTTCGAGCTGGTGCTGTCATTTTCAAAGTTAAGCAATTCATTTTTGCATAAAATTGCTCACCGGTACTCTGGTGACACGGTGAGTATAAAAACTCGGGGTTAAACGTCCAATTAACAAATTAACGGCGTTATGACTGTTACCCAGTGCTAAATCTAGCTGGTGGGGCTAAGGTGATAGTGTATAATTTCATTAATATTTGTATTTTTTTGGTTGGGATATAGAGGACTGGAAATCACTATTCGTATACAAAAGTTCACAACGGGCCGGGTCAAACGATACGTCAATCGAAAGGGCTTGACATCCTGATTCTGGAAATGTATCACACTTGACCTTACTGACCTGCTACGAGGTCGCCAGGGGTCATTATATGCATTTAAACACGTTCGGTAGATACGCGTCTTAATTTAGAATTAGCATAGTAATTATTGTAGTTAGTCATTACTTTCCTTCTCTGACCTGATCAGAACTCAATTCTTGCAGAATTATACCGGAATTAACTTAATTATCAAGGTTTCAGGCAATTATCAGTATTGCCCCACCTATTATCACCTTTGCCCCACTTTGGGGGGCAAAGGTGATAATCAGGGAGTTTCTTTTAAAAAAATCGCTGGGCATGTATCGCTGCAACATACAACCCGTCGCTATGCCTAAACCTTAGCTGAAGCCCCGCTGCTCAAGGCTATTGCGAAATTTAATATTTCGAGGGGCAGCTCGATATCCACGCCTGAATTTCGCGTTTAAAAAAAACTATCACCTTAGCCCCCCTTGCCCCTATTCAAACTTTTGAGAAAAAGTCTGTAAATTTTGGTTTTTTAGCCCTATGGACCGAAATTTTTCTAATTTCACACTCCAGTGAAGTCAAGGCTTAACATGTGGTTTGAACAATTTAGCAATTTAAAGAATTTAGTACCAGTTGAATTCGAGCTTTGATTTGATTCTGTAATTCTGCTTTTGTTGAATGAACTGACCGTAGAAGCCTTTAAAAATTGTTTATCACTCCTGTATCCATGGGCTGAATTTTGGTGATGGTGTTGTTGAGCAGTAGTATTAGAACACAATAGAACTGTTACAGACTGCTTTGAATGCTTTCCCCCAGTGCATTTTTCTCCTAAGATGTAATAAATTTTCAGAATGAAAAACTTAATTACGTATTAGTGTCATTTGCTTAAGGAAAAATGATTTGCGAATTTACCTTTAAAAGCGTGAGATTTCTGGTGAAGAAGCTTGTAGAAAAGTTCACATTCGGCGTTAAAATATTTTCAACTTTCTTTTACTCGAAGCCCGAGTTACATGGCGTAAAGTTTTCTCTTGGGACCGCTCACAGGCGTCCCACTTAACCAAGGGTCTCACTTATCAAATCCCACTCATACCAAGTGCTTAACATATAACGCCCTATCTCGCAGCCGGGACCGGCCTTAGTAGTCTCGTTAAACCGAGGGTCCCTGTTACTTGTGGCACTCCTATGGTGCACTCCATTTTAAGTTCATTTAAAAGTACTTCAGTTATGGGAAACCTTGCTCTTCCTGCACAAAGTCTCCAGAAAACGCTGAAATTCCATTTTGTCATACGGATGCTATATTTTTTAAAATATTCGGAGATTGAGTCTATTTGCAAAATCTACTCGAAAAGCTGTATAGTTTAGACTATTTAGAAACTGGATTAAAACAAAGGGCCTATCTGTACCTCAAGTTTGAAATTAGCGACTTTGATGGTAAAAAAATCAGAAAAAATGTTTTCGTTTCTTGGCTGCTATATTTAAAGGTATTAGTTCAAGGGTCATAGAACTTTTTCGTTTTCCAAATACTTTTCCATACGTTTCGCTGGTTTAACTCACTTTTAGTTCCAAAAATACTGCTTTAGAAGTATTTAAAAAAAATTACTTCTTTAATCTGCTTGAAAATGTATTTTACTAATAATAGCAATAAATTGAAAAATAAGACCTGCACTTGCAGAAGCTGAAATTCTGTTTTTATGCGGCAGTAAACTTCCGTGGCGGTAAAAAGATTTCTTGTGAGATTATTAGTACAATTCCATTTCTTTCGGCCTTGCATGCATTGTGATTGCGAAAAATTTCATTTTTGTCTGTGTTTTAAGAATGCAAATTACGCTGATTGCAAAATCAATATAATGTAGTAAACTTCCTGGCAATAAAGTCTACTAAAAGTTTTTTTTAGTAATTGATAATGAGGATGAACTAAAACTCAGAATTCCATGTCACGGAAAGGTTTTTTGCTTCATAATCACCAAAATGGAAACTGGATAATTTACTGAGCCTGCACCTGCATTCACTGCTTCTCTGTCAGTTTTCAAAGCAATTTCCGCTTCACCACTGACTGCTCCGTGTTGAGACGGGGCCGACTTGTGGTTTCTAGGGAATAAGGGAATGATACTTTGAAAAGAAGAACACCTCGGATGCTGAAAATTTTAACCGACATACATAAAAATAGACAGCAGCGGTGATCAGCTTGCAAACTTTAATTCTGGGAAATGAAGTGGAACAAGTTGAAGGCTTTATTCAGGCTGCTCATCCACTTCCGGTTACTTAACACAAGCAGCAGTACTTTACTGGATGTTATTCACCGTGGCTTTGAGTCCTGTTTCGTCAATCACATCCATTCCAGCTTGGAATCCAGGAGAAAAGTCCATCCAGGCAATTATGTATACGACGGTACTGCGACAGGAAATTCATTAAAACAAACGCCAATTTTCGCTCCAATCGTAATTTACGACCTCAGCACCAAATTTCAGCTTAAATCAGGAAACTTGGGATACGAGTGGTACAAAAGGAGACAGTCCTGCGATGTAAAGTACATATGGAGTCCTAGCACTAAAGTTATAAAGCAAGTGGTAACAATGTATCCGTGGCTAAGAGAGTGTCCAGAGAATGACTCGGCCTGTTGGGAGTCTGTGCGCCGCCCGGAAAGCTATTATGCAAAAAACACTTTCATAGTTCTTGTACGCAGCAACGCAGGAGGAGAATTTTATTCCGCACTACATCAATTTTTTTCAAGTCTGCCAATTTTTGAAGTTTTTTTAAGGAATAGCTCTGCTGAAATACTTATTCATTTACCTTACCCTTGCAACAATAGGGTCAAACAGAGCATGAGCAGCAACTCTTTTTTCTCGAAATTCTCGAAAGAGCTCTTAGACCAGCAATATGCGTTACTCTTAACACATGGCTGCAAATCCCTGCGGCTGCGAAAATCTTGGCCAGGGCGAGAGAGCAGTAGGTTTGCTGTAGACGTCGTAGTGGCTCATCTGGCCACCTTATTTAGCGAACAGAATCAAACGAGCATCCCGGAAAGTATGAAGTTCGTTGGCCCAGCTGGAGCCCAAACGAGGACTATATACCGAATTATTCCGGAATTCGGGAGCGTCGTAGAGGGCTTTGGAGGCTACGATTTTTATATTGGTGAAGTCAGCCACAATTTCATCAGTTGTGACGGCTTTGACAAATTTCTCACATTCAAGGCTTATTTCTTACCGTTTCGGGTTGTCGTTTGGAACTTTTTAATTGGCTCAGTATTTTTGTCTGTTTTTGCTGCGGGATATCTGAGTAGAAGCACCTTATTGAGAAAAAGCTCACAGCTACCCGAGTTTGATTTTTTCGCGCTTCGAATACTACTAAGGCAAGGTTCAAATATACCTTGGAAAAATAAACCATTTTGGTTCGCTATGTATTTCAGTACGCAACTTGTGGCTTATAGCTGCCTCACTAATGTGTACGAGACCTACGTGACTACAGAATTAACAGCAGCTACTCCAAGGTCACAGCTGAAGTACATTATAGAGGCAGCTGTGGAGAAGAATTTTAAAACTCTGGTGTTTGTGACACCGATCATGTTTAGTATTTTATTTTCAAAAAAGTTATACAAGAATGAAATTTTGCGAAACTCCAGCTGGATAACTCATGAGCTAAGAGATATTGGATTTTTTCGTGAACTTGAGAACCACAAGCAAATTAGTAAAATGCGAAAAACCGAGGAGAAAAACTCGGTAGCCGATAATTATGAGAAGCTTGCTGAAAGTATTAAATACGGAGTTGGGGATGGACTGTATGGTGGTCCTAAAGGCGATAAGGCTACTATTTCCAAGCTATTGGAATGTTCAGGCACAATTTTAGTCGACACAAAGCTCAATCTCAAGGAGATTTACATTGACATTCAAAAGAGGTTAGGCCACAAGGATCTGTACTTTGGTATTGACTCCTTATTTCCTATGAGAAGCAATTGGGTTTTACTAGGTACAGAATGGGATCGAAATTACTTTATGTACTCCCATGTCCAGGCTTTTGTTCACTCGGGAATACTAGCAATGCTCGAGGAGAAAGCAAGTTGGAAGACAACAATGGAGTTTGAAAGACTGGCAACTTTGAGCAATAGTTTGGAAACAGCTCCGCTTGATCTGAAGAGCAACGTAGCGACAATCTTTCTTATTTACGTTTCTCTCCATTTCCTGGCTTTAGTTTTATTTTTGGTCGAAAATTTAAAAGCAAGTTTCAGCATATTCTAAGTAATCGTATTTTAGCATTACGGTGCGCAGCGAAGTTGATTTGGATCTGCTGCCCCAGCAGAACCCAGCGGAAGTGTTTGGGGCAAATTCTTCTGTAAATGAGAGTTTCAACATCAATGTAGGGAATGTTTCAATCCCCCTAGTCTTCTCATCGAGTTTCCTCAAAATTTCATGCAGTACCATAGATTTGAGCAGCTTATAAATTGTAGGAAATGCGATTGTGGATCGATTGACACCAAAATCGCTTAATTGAATTAAGTAATTTGGGACTTAATCACGATTAATTAAACCCTTGATTTTACATGTAAAAGATTTCGTCTTCTCATCTCTTACATGTAAAATCATGGGTTTAATTAATCGTGATTAAGTCCAGAATTACCCAACTGAATTAAGCGATTTTACTGTCAATCGATCCACAATCGTATTTCCTACAATTTATAAGCAGCTCAAATCTATGGTACTGCATGAAATTTTGAGGAAACTCGATGAGAAGACTAAGGGGCATTGAAAAATTCCCTACATTGATATTTTCTCGTTACAACGCAACAGGAAGTATGTAAATTCAGTAAATATCAACACTTCTTAAAGAATTTGGACATTAAAAAACATGTATTAATGTGTAGTGCTATATTTCCTACTGAAGTTTCAAATTCCAAGAAAGAAATTTTTTTGTGACGTAGATCCCAATTCTCCGTGCTTCTACCTGGTAAACGGTTTTCTACATATACCAGATATAACAGGTAAAACTGACCGGCTATTGATGGGAAGAAAGAAAACTAATTGAGTACGAGCCAGTGAAACACCGCTTTGCTAAGTATTACACAGGTTTTGGCTAATTTTCTTCTGCAAAGAAAATCCGAGAAAGTCTGAAATTTGGACACAGAATCTTATCGTCAAACTTTTTGTGTTCGTGACTTATCTTTTGGCTTGCGGAAATGCAAATCACGGTTAGGCAAAACTGTAACTTTGAAAATTGAAGTCCGTAAACTGCCCACGGCTAATTTTTTTCCGCAGGAAATTTCTGGACTAGAAATTAAGGTCAGTCCAAATCTCGAAAATTGTAAGTCGTAAATTCTATACTTTTCCTTCAAAACCTGCCTTCCGATTGCCGTAATGTCCTTCACATCCGCTTTCCAGCATTACAAAATTCAGCTAAATTGCAGAACAATTGAGCTGTAATTCATTCCTACCTTTCCGCCGCCGCCTGCTGACTTTTTCTAGACTATTTTAGCAATTTCAAGGGAAATCCTGTGTATAAAATTGGATTAAAAGCCTAACTTCTCTAAACCTTTAAAATTAATGTATAGTGTATAATTTAAATTCAAAGCAAGAATTCTGGGCACCCTGTTTCTGGTTTTACCATCAAAAACAATTTCGTGTACATAAGGACAGCATCCATAAACGCCTGTAACTCCCAAAAAGGATTCTTTAGAAGAGCTGGCTCGAAAGCAGGCAGTCATTGTGCAGCTCAAGTATCAGGCAAAAATTTGCAATGCAAGGATTTTGCGACTATTTCCAAAAAAAAATTCCCCTCTTCTCCTAATTCTTGTTAGGTTTGCAGAGGGTTCCTTTAACTTTTTTTCTTAATTCGCCTGTAAGCAGATTCTTATACCCACTCGCAAGTTAGATTGAAAACAGCAATGGATTTGGAAACAAAGGCCCGGCGATTTTCAATAGACTGGAGAAAAAACCTCTCAACTCCCCGCCTCCTCAGCCACAGTTTCGGGTACCTAAGTAACGTAATGTCGTTTTGTCACCTGAATCCTTACACCTGGGACAAAGCAAAGGAGCAGCTAGTCGCTGGTACTAAAATCAAGGTTTTCCTCGTCCACATGACAACTTTTTTGAATTTGGTTTTTGGGAGTTGGCGCTTCGGGTATGGGATGTACATGATTTACTTCGACTTACTCAAGGTGCACGAGGCATTCATCCATCTCATGCTTGGAGGGATGTTCGTTGGAGGCTTTCCCTTCGCTCTCAACACAAGCTTCTATCACAGGCAGCTCCTACCAATATGGAACCAAATCCTGGTTTTAGAAAAGAAGATACCAAAGCAAAACAAGATAAGATATTTTCCAGTTTTAGAATCCTGGTGCTTTTACAGTGCTTTTTTCATACTCACTGCCACTCATACCGTCACGTTCTTCGTACCCATAGCCCTTAGGCCCTTCTTCCCCAGCCTCATAACCTCTAATAAGCACACGCTCACATTCCACGTTGTACACGTAGTAGAAGTTTTTATTGATATGTGCTGTATATTCAACTGGGCATTTTACTTTAACATCACAGCAAAATTTATTCACGTTGAAATTTGCGGGCTTCTGGAATCAACCGGGAACTCAGCATCACCCCTGGAAGGACAAGAAAATCCAAAAAAGGAACCAAGATATTCGGTTCACCCGGGAAAATTACACAATGCTAAGCAAAGTGGGCGAATGTATAAGTGTATGCAAATATTGAATATAAGTATGATATGGGCACTGAGTGCGGCAGCTCTGCCATACATATCTAGCATGGTACTCTTAGAAGCTACGACTATTTTTATTGTAATTAAATTGTACACCAAGTTCCACTGGTTTATGTATTTTGCCATAGTTACCTTTGCAATCGTCCTACTTGTTGTAGAGTTGAATACCCTGTTTTTGATGTCTAGAATTAGCAAGCTAAGCATTAGGTTCATGCGTAGCACAGGATACACTGTTAGTACAAGAATACAGAAGAGGGAGTGGTGGGCGCTGAGGCCAGTCGCATTTCGGATGACAACCTTTTGTGTATTTACAAGGCCTTTCGTCCTACCCGCTATTGAGCAGATAAGTAACATTGTGATTGATATGCTACTAACATACAGTGTTTAGTTCAGATTAGCAATACCTTTTCATGTCCAGACGATATGGAGGTATGGGATGAGGGCGTACCTAACGAACGCTAAAAAAGGTTTGGGCGTTACGGGGCAGTCATTACCGTTAGTTTCAGAAGCCGCTACACAAGGTAAACATTTATACGCGGGTCAATGTTTTGCTAGGAAGTTCCCAGCAAGTTTTTCGAATTTTCGTTCCATGTGACTGTGGTGACCACCCGTATCCTCGTGTATTTGGCTAACGTGCTTTAAAGCACGGCGTACCCCCGAACCTGACCCTGTAAGTCTAGTTTAGGACGCACTATTGGTTTTTTCCCCATAGAAACACATTGGAAAATCGTCAACTTTCGGTACATTTTTTGGGCAAATGGATGGTTGCAGAGGCTTCTCTGATACGTCAAATTAAAGAAAAAGCGATTGTCTACAGTTCTATGGAATGATTTGGTTGATTTGCACCCTCTGGGCGTGTCACGGACGAGTTTCCTGAACGCTGTTTTGTTTTTGTGGTAGCTGGCTGATTTCACGGAAATAACAATAGCAATCACAATGTCACAAATTTCATTCCGTAGATCTGTTAAGGACGAACATACCTTTAACTAGACACCTTTGCCAAGGTTGGGGAGAATGTCAATGTCATAGAAAATGTACCGAAAGATGGACTGGTTTTAGGCTGAGATTAAGACAGTTATGTGCAGCAAAATTTCATTTTTAGACGATTGTTATTACTTTTGTTTAGTTCACAGCTTACTAACAACGCATATCTTAAAAATCACCAATAGCGACGAAAAAATATTAACAAAACCTTTAGCACGTCCTTAAGCTATCCTCCAGCTGCGGATTATTTGTGGTGCGCCGTATAGTTTCATTTTTACTCAGCTTAAAGCCGAGGATAGGCTTCACTTTAAATAGACCCGTAGAGTTAATTTAACTTTTGAAAAACCTTTAACATTCAGCTTTTTTTATTTAATTGTCGAAAATGTGTAAAAATATGGCAGCCTCAAAACGAAAAAACCTTTTTTTCACGCTTAAAGTCGCAATCTTTGAACGAAGGATACAAATAGACCCTTAGAGATGACCCAACTTGTAGATAACCTGAATCTTGCAGCTTTTTGAGTAGATGTTTGCTAACGCGCTCGACCGTCTTCGGGCTATTTTTAAAAATACGGTGTCCGTATGAAAAACTGAAGCTACTTATCTTAGCGTTTTGTGGAAACACATGCGCAGAGGGTTTTACAGCATGGGGTGCAAAAACGGGACATAGGATGTGAACCAACCTTTTGAGATATATTTGAACAAATAAATAGCCTATAAAATTTGGCTTTTTGAGCAGTTTTTGAAAATGGGTTAAGTGACCCGTGAGCTCCTAGTTTTGAGCCCGTGGCAACCAAAAATATAAAAAATGTCGTTTGAAAAATGAAGAAAACTTTGTTTTTTTCGGATTTCGCCTGCCATATTTTTAAAAATAAGAGTTCAAGGATGATTGAACAAATTTTCGACATCTAAATGAAAAGCTAAATATTATAGGCTTCTCAAAACTTAAATTAACTCTAAGGGTCTATTTTTAATCGTCGCCTCAAATTTTAAACTTAATTCTTAGTTAGACACACTTTAGTCAAGTGACGGTAACTTTCACCAATCTGATTGTAATTCTCATCAAAAAACTTTCTCCACCTTCAGTTAATTATAAGGAACCTGTGAATTTTAGGGTTAAATATTTTTCTAATGAATTTCGTGTACAGAAATTAAACGTTAATTTAGAGTTGAATAATTCATAACCTCTAGCGAGCAGAAACATTTTTCTGTATAAAAAGTTAACTAATAAAATTGATGCTAGAGGCTCATGACTGCTCACACCTTAATGAAACTTAATTTTTTCTTTTACCGACCGAGTAGACTGTTTAAGCAATCAATTTTTGCAGGAGTTTCATTAATTTATAGCAAGCTTTATAGTAGCATGTGCCCCGGCGCAAAAGCTATTTATTAGTTGTTTTGATCTAGAGCGTGCTCTCATTTAGTTGCATAGGTTTCGCCCCGAAAGTTAGGGAGGCGCGAAACCAATGCAACTGAGAACAAAAATTTTGTTTAACCCATACTATACGCCCCGAAAGTTACCGGGGCGTAATGTGGGTGAAACGTATTTTTTTGCTTCCATCCGATTGCACCTTTCTATGGTTTGCATACGTTTCAGAACTTTCCTGGCAATGAAACAAAATAATCCCGATTATGCATATATAGTAATTCTTTTGAATACTGCCAAAATTAGAGGTATATCGTCTCTTCCTTGAAATAAAATTTTTTTCTCGTCCGAAATATAGAATCGGGCTGTGTCGGCTGAAACTCTTTTTTAGTTTAAAATTTAATACTACACAAAAAGATAGAATTTTGAAGTCAGAAGTGGCGGACCCGTTCCCAACCCATAAAATATCAGGGAGCTTGAAATAAAACTCCAGTTACAGAAATCGCCTTACCTAAAAAATAGTCAAATATGAGCCTAGAGGAGCTCTCCAAAATGTAGCCGAAACTCCCTTTCAGCTTAAATGTAGATTAAGCAGGAATGAAAATCAAATTTCGAAATCAAAGGAGGCGGTTCAGTTCCAACGCATAAAATGGCACGTAAGTTCCACACAAAGTTCCGTTGACAACGCTCGCTTCTCCGTCCAATCTGGTACACAATTAGCCTAGAAGAGTGCTCCAATACTTTTAGAATCGGATCTTACCTCAAATCAGCCCATTTGAGCTGGTCTATGAAAAACGTAGCTGGAGTTTGAAAATTACGAAATTTAGTATAAGAGAATGGCTAACTTGCGTTTTAAATAATACAGCAGTTTTTTTGTTCCTAAGCGTTATGATAGCTGTCGAGGCTTCGCAAACACTGTACCAGTTTCGGAACCCTACCTACGTAGCCCTTAACCTTGCATCACTCTCTATGGCAGCTGCTCCCAATGGCGTTTGCTGCGTCATCCAAGAAGGATCACCAAATTCTTTACCGACATGCTCAAAATACTCGCTGTGCCACGTAAGAATCACCAAACTAAACCTTTTTATTGACTGACCATTAATCGAACCCTAAATAAAAGGACGCGGCAAGAAGCCGAAAACGGCCCCATAAAACTTTTAAAACAATAAGCGGCTTTTCCTTAGTTTGTAGCGTAGAATGGATTGGTGAAGTTCATTTTTCCAAATTCGAACTGGTATTGACTTCATCAGAAGGTCACTGAAACAGCCGCTCGTCACGGATCTGGACAAGCGGTAGGTCAATCGAAAGCACTAACTTCCCTGATTCTTAAAATCCGCTACGCGTGACTTTCTCAGCCCACAAAAAGGCCGCCAGATGCCGTTTGACGTTCAGTAAAAGTTTTTGCGGCCTGTAGTGGCCATGATGGGGCCGTGGCTCAAAGAGTAAAGTGCAGTATGTTTTTGGAATATAGAGAAAGAGTGAACTGCCCAGATCTGTGAGTTATAACTTCTGTGAGGTAAAGGGACTGACCTTTTATCACCTCTAGACGTAAAGTTTTTTATGGGGCAACTTTCGTAATGGTAACGTCTTTAGGTACTTTATTATTTTTTCACAGGAGTCATGAGAGGTAATGTTTACCTCAAGAAACAGGAGCAGCTTTCGCCTTCGAATATTAAAATTTTTCATAGCAGCTATAATGAG
>JABASM010000841.1:0-18277 GCA_019776545.1 Brachystomella parvula | reverse complement strand
ATATTGGGGGTTTTCACATTGGGAGTTTTCACATTGGGGGTTTTCACATATTGGGGGTTTTCACATTGGGGGTTTTCACATTGGGGGTTTTTGTTTTGGGGGTTTTCACATGGAACCGTTCCAACCAACGGTCCGGTAACGGAAATTTGGCTTGCATCTCAATTGACGCTTCTGGAAGAGTGACCCTCATAACCCACTGCTCTGTATTTTAACAGCTGCACAGGAAAAGGAACTGCATTGCAAAATATAAATATTGGATTGCGTTATTAAAATTGGATTCTAATCAAGAGAGTTTACGGTTAGGACGCACTTCCAGTTTTCACTTCCATCCTGAATTCCATGGGATTTCATTTCTCATATTCTACGTGATGGCTGCAATTCCTTTCCCTGTTTTAGTTCTACTAAATTAGATTGGGTTTGTAAAATATTGGAAGGCTGTGATAATGCTTTCTGCCGCATTTATTATTTTTCGATGACTATTTTTCCTCAGGCCAGCTCTACAGCCAGAATTCAAGCCTTCGCCCAGAAATCAAATGGACAAATGAAGGGCCGAGTTGGGATGATGACAGCTACTTAGGATACTCGGTCGTGAGTGGAGAATTTAATGGAGACTCTGATTCAGATGTGGCAGTAGGAATGCCCAGAGGAGCTGATCTGAAAGGAAAGGTCAGAATTATTCTTTTCTCTTTACTCACGTATTAAAAAAAAAATAGAAATGATTTTGCAACAGAATTCTAGCATGTCAAGAACAAATTTTCCTCTTCCGATGTCAGTATATTAATTTTTGGTCACAATTCCTTACTGCAGGTGGTCATCTACAGTTCAGATCTCCAGAACTTACATAATATTACAGGAGAGAAAGAACAGATTGGAACTTATTTTGGATACTCTCTTTGTGTACTGGATGTGGACGGTGACGGATTAGACGATATTGTCATTGGAGCTCCAATGTACACGGACTATGCTGATACTGCCATGAAAATTGAAACTGGACGAGTATACGTCGTATACCAGACCAGAAAAGGGAAAAAAGTGAGGAAACTTATTCAAATTTTTTAAGACTGCAAAGTGAATAGTCCTGGATACGATTACATATGAACTTTAATACGAAAATCTGGACACAGGATGAGATTTAGTCAGTGGAAAACTTTGCAACTTTACTATTTTTTAGAGACAAAAGAAATAAATTTTTTTTTGCTAGTAAGGGTGGAAGAAAGAGAGAGAGAGAGAGAGAAAGAAGGAGGAAAGAGAGTGAAAGCATTCTAGCCACAAGCAAAATTTTTTTCTATAGAAAAAGTAAATTGGGAAATTCTTCCCCTCCTTTCGTTTTCCAGGGGAAAAAAAGCTGAATAAAACACCCCATTATCATACTCTTCGTGTTTCCTTTGGAATTATTTTAGCACAAGTTCGAGCGGTGGGAGCCGTTGGATGGAACAGCTCACCGTGGGCGGTTTGGTCTCAGTCTTACAGCGCTTGGTGACATTAATAGGGACGGAATTGATGGTAAGTGGATTGGAAAATTCATGGAGTGAGCAAAAACAATATAGTTAATTGGAATATGCCTTCCTGATTTTCTTTATGTGCTTTATGATTATGCGATGTGATTTAAGTGATCTGATTTATATGAAATCGAGCCTGACTCACATTTCTAAACACATACTATGCTCTACAGTGGGCATAAACCATTGAACAGTAGGCATTCCCAAGGTAGGTTCTGAATTTTGACATGCTGTATCTTCAAAAGCATTGACCTTATCACAAATCTAAGGCCATCATCGTGTTCTGCGTTCAGTTTTCTATAAAACTGTTTAATTTTTCAAAAAAGTTTGCATGTGCCGCTGGGTAAAACATGATAATGTCAAAGTTCAGAACCTACCATGTTCACTGTTAAATGCTGCCAAACGAGCTTGCTCGTTTCAGGAAAATTTAAAGAGCATCTCATAATTGGCACCGCCTGAACAACAGGCAGTATGAAAAAATGTCTTGAAATTTTCAAGAATAGTAAAGGTGACTTGTCTAATGCTGGTTTCACGTTTTATTTATGCTAGATTTTGCTGTTGGAGCACCATATGCTGGTACCTATGGTCGTGGGGCTGTTTACATTTTTCAAGGAACACAAGATGGTGTGAGGCGAGAACCTACTCAGGTCAGTTTTATTTCTAAAATGATTTATAGCTGATACTTATTTCTAATTTTTACTGAATCATAGGTCATTGATGCATCTAGTCTTCAGCACACTATCAATACTTTTGGATTTAGTCTCGCCGGAGGAAGGGATTTGGATGGAAATGGATACCCGGATCTGCTTGTCGGTGCATATGACTCTGATGTGGTTGCACTGTTTCGGTAAGCACCTTCTACTTCAATTACCGTAAATCTTCTAATAAACGCCCGGGCGTTAATTTAAATTCGGGAGTCCAACCCCCGGCGTTTATTGGAGACCCCGGCGCTTATTGGAGACCGGCGTTTATTTTTAGCAGACCAATACTTTTTTTCAAATAGGCAATTTTTACTGTATATTTCGAGCAAAACTGTTGTTCATATCCAACTTTAGTTTCATTCAGCACTTACATTATCTGAGTCATTAGAGGACCTCCGATTGAATACAATGTGTTCGTAGTTTGTGTTGGAAAATTGGGGTCGGCCAAAAGCATACCACAGCGCCGTATGCTCCAGATCCCAATGCTGCCAGATTCCAAATTGCTGTATCCTACGTGGAGAACCGATTTTTAAATTGGAATCTGGCAACATTGGGACCTGGAGCATACGGCGCTGTGGTATGCTTTTGGCCGACCCCAATTTTTCAACACAAAATACGAACACATTTCATTCAATCGGAGGGTCTCTATTGCTCAGCTTGCTACGGCTTCCCCAAACAGTGTTTACACCTTTCAACGCCGCGGGCACGCGGCTCACCCAGTTTGACCCGGCGTTTATTAGAAGATTTACTATCCTCCCTTTCTTCTCTCAAGAATTTAATTTACTTAAAGACTACTCTCCTACTACCCCCGCCTCGAGTGAGAATTTTTAATTAATTATATACTCGGATTTGTGGTTAACGAACAAGCCTGGTTAAAGAGGATCTAACTGATCCTTAAGTTTCGACTCACTGTTAGTATTGGGTAGTTTCGAGAAAGTTTACAGAGGAGTAATAAAACAAATGGAAAATTTCCAGGTACCATACGCAAATTACGTAATAAAAATGTAATCAACGAGCAATCGGGACAATTTGCGTAAGGTACCTGAAAACTTTCCATCTATTTTTTCCTCGTCCGTAAACTTTCTCCAAATGATACAATAGAACTGAACGCGATTTATCTCAATTTTGCCCCTGGGTGGTAAAAACGGAGGTCGTTCTCCCATTCCTTCTGTCAATGCAATGACTCCGTCATCTTAAAAAATCTACTTGTAATGCATTTGAAGCTTACTGGATATTGTATTCCCCCTATTTTGTCCACTAGGCTAGAATATTCAACTAGCTGAAACAAATAGCTCAAGCCTACTAAGTCAGGAATAGTAGAATAGCGAATCCTACACAGCCTCCGAAGACGTAAATTATATTAGCGTCCACTGTAGAGAAAATTGATGTCCGAGTCCCAATCCACCAGACGAGCAGAAATAAAAGACTAAGCCCTTGTGGTCATGGCTGAGCAATTCTGTGAGCGTAGCCTCGTATTTCTTCTCAGTAGGATTATATTCTTCCCCTGCTACTAAAGAGTAGCATTGGGGGATGTTAAATCAAGTTATAGACCGCTTGTCTCCTGAATTTGAGCCTCATTAATCATTTCCCGTAGTTTATTCAGTACGTTCTGGTCCAAGTTAAGGTCAATATTCTACTTTCTCTTTTTAATCCAACAGCTCTCGTCCAGTGGTTCGAGTTAGAAGTAAACTCACTTTCACCTCCGGCAAGCAAATCAGTTTGGATGAAAAGAAGTGCACATTGAGGGATGGAAAGACTCGAGTTGCCTGCTTCCCACTCAGTCTTTGTATGAGTTACGATGGCTTTGGAGCTGACGACGTGATCGGTATGTGATTTTTTTTTTAAATTCCTTCAACCTGATCTCTGCAAATTTTACGACTAGATGTTAGAAACCGCATAAAACCTAGACTAGACATATAACTAGAAATGAACTGGATTTTTCCTGGATCTCTGTTTCGAAAACGATAGTAAAAATTATCAGCGTGAAGTCGTGAGAGGGATTGGTATAAACTTTTTAATTACTTTGGAATTTTCTATAATTTAAGTCCGGCAAAAAGCTGCCTAATGCAGAATAATCTAACACTCTCTTCTTTATTTTTTTATTTTCACGATCACTGAAAGTTTCTGAGTATTTTTTTTTCTGAATTGCATTTTTGCGTACAATATAACGATTCAATTTCTGCACATGTAAAAAAAAAAACAAAAGCTGAACGGTGACAGACAGACACTTGAATCCCTTGCCGAGGTGCGCCTGTGATAAATGCAAGAGAACTCTTCTCTGATCTCTGATCCTTTTGATGTCTGAATCTAATCTCTCCTCGAGTAGAGTAGTCAGTGAAGGGGAAAATAAAATAATAGTTGAAGGACATGCCACAAAAGAAAGCTAATAATAATGATTTCTTCCTTGGGATTTGACAATAGAAAGTGTGCGGCGCTCACTCAAGCTTTCTCTCCCAATGCATCCCCAAGAAAAAATTCCCAAATATTTCTCAAACCCTTGAATATTAAATTACGAAACCAAGATGAGAAAAAAACGAGAGGTTGTCAATTTAAACGATCATTGGAGTAGGTTGGGCTTGTAAACTTTTCTACCAATAGGACTTTGACTCTTACCTCAAAGACTACTATACGTATCTTCTAAAAGATTTCACGTTTAGTCAACCTTAGCAAAACTGTGCTTAGAAGAGCGTAGCCTTTTTTCGATTGAAAAGTCTTCAGTTTGGACTTTAGCTTTTTTAACAACAAATAAATTGTAATTCCTAAGTTTGTGATTGTTTACTTTTAGATTTCAACGTCCAGTACGTTCTTGACTCGAAAAAAACCAAGGAGCAGCGACTGTTCTTTCTGAATAATGAAGGGATTCATACGGTTAACTCCACGGTTCGCCTCCGAAAGAATGTTGAGCAGTGCTCCAATTCACAGGTGTATGTCAGGGTAAGAACTGAGCCACTCCTCATTAATTTCTCCTCAGGGAAGAATAACTTCACATTAAGGTCAAAAATGTATGCAATGCTTCCTTACCTCCTCGTGAAGGGGGAAAAACTAAAGAAAGAAACACCATTATTATCCAGGCTCCTTTAAAGTGGTGCTAGGTTACCATTAGAGTCAGAGAGCCTCTCCCGCACTCCAACTACAGGGACATTGTCTCCGAAATGAAATGGGAACAAAACTCCGCCAGCTAGCCTCATTTTCACACAAACATAAAAACGTCCAATTTATTCCAAAGAACGAAACAAGGGAAAGTCCAAGCGATTTCTAGTCAACAGCCCAAGAGATAATCGACGAGAATGTAAAAAAATAAAATTTTACATTTCTAGTAGGGACCAAAAGGGAAAGCTTGGAAAGAAAATATGAGCTCGAGCTTCCATTAGCCTCGAAGCCGGGAGAAAGGGTGCACATTTCCTGAGTGGAGAAAGTAGCAGTGCCTGAATTTTCATCTCACGACTCACGTATACCAGCATCTCCTTTTTCTGGGTTATTATGACAGTTTGAAAAGTCCTTTTTCTTAATATATTTTACTGTTGTTCATCTTCTCCAAATTTCTGTATCGGTTCCAGCGTGTGAATTCCCTAGTATTTCAACCTAACGAGCCATTTCACTGCTTCGTTTTCACCATTGTAATAGCTCTGGGTTCATTTTTAGAAGCCTGGGGGAGAATTCGCTAACATAACAAGTGGAGAAAGGAAGAGAAAGTAAATTCCAGGATGTTGAGGTTGCTGCCTTGGTTATGCTTTACGCAGTAACAATGAAACCACTTAAGAGCGGAGGGTAGCTGCTCCGTCTTGCTTATCTTAATGACAATGAAGGACACTCAGGGACTCCCAGTTAGCAGAGCGAGAATCGCAATTTCAAGTCTGGGAGAAATAGAGCTGGAACTACTGAGTAGCAGAGTACATTAGGACCTAATGCTGAGGAGGAAGGAGCGAATAGAAGCAAGAAGTTACTGCCAGCATTGCTAAAGTATTCAGGAAGTATAGGGCGTCCCAAATATTTTCCCACCTGACCAAACAAAGAAAAGGGGTGTAAACTGAATACTGTAAGAGGGCGGAAAATGTTGAAAATGTTGAAAATGTTGTGAGTGAGTGGTGGTTGAAATCTGTGTGCATTTTCCTTTCTCTGGTTGACATTTGACTACCCCACTATCATCGTCATCATCAAATTGGATTTAGCGTGTAGTCCTTTTTCCTAGTAGTATTGCCTTTATGGGAGAGGGCTCTCATCCACTTACAGGAAGAAGGAGGGAAGATGAGGACTAGGGAGGAAACAGCCTACTTTGCATGTATTGCCTCACGTCTTCCCTTTCACTTTCACTTTCTTCCACTTTCTCTGAAAACAACAACTGCGAGGACTCTAATCATTATGAACATGCATTGCTATTGTATTTTTATGACCCACTCATCCGCTCCTCTTCCAGCAAGGATGAAAACTCAAACAGCTTTCTCTTATTTTATGGGAAAGTGTTATCGTCTGTCCTTAGAACTATAGAAAAACTTATATTCCAAATATCACTCCTTCCCTCTTCATATTTTTAAGCTTCTGTGAAAAATTAAGTTAAAAATCCAGAATCCCTCTTTTCCAATCCTCCAGAAAATCTCTGCAAATCTGACTTTCAAATCTCGGTAATAGTATACAATTGAGGGTTTCGAGTAGTAGTAACATTCCCTTTAATTTGATTGGGCCTTGAGGAGAATAATTAGACCAATTGACGGGAATCCTTCCTGGGAAATGGATCAACAGAAATCAAAGTCTTTACGAATTAGTTGCATCAAATCAACGCCTTCTTCTTCCTCTTCAATTTCCATAAATTTTAGAGAGAGATCCTCTTCTCTCCTGGATTTATTTTTTATTCTTCACTTTCACTCTAATCAAATCACCATTTTCTCATCGTTTTATGCCAACGACCGAGAGAAAACACATTTCCCAGCTCGAGATCATAAACTAAAAACAGAGGAAAGGGGTTGGGTGGTCAAAGGAATTTTTTTGGATAAAAATTTATAAAACGATAAAAAAAAGTCAGCGGGTGGAAAAAACTAGACAGCGAAACTACTGAGAGTGCTGCTTTTATTTAAATTTTGAATCGCTCATTTTTCAGCCTCAGATACGTGATAAGTTGACATCACTCGAAGCTGAGCTCCGGTACTCAATGATAGAGGGGAGGACGAGGCTACTAGCTCCTGTCATCGACGTAACTGGCTCAACAACTGAGCGTGATAGCGTCTCCATCCACAAGACATGCGGCCACGACAACGTCTGTGTCCCTGATTTACGACTCCGCGTCTCCCAGTAAGTTACAGATGTGACTCTTCAAATTCTCATTATTTTTTCCGAGTCCATTTCCATAAATCCACACCCCATTTTTCAATACTCTGGGTTCTACAGTCCTGCTTTAAATTTTGATCCCTTTGATAGCCAAGGATAGAAAGAGTGGTAAATATTTGGATATTATGCATTTCTCTGTCGTATTAATATCACGATGAACCAAATCCCGATATACTCATAAGGCTTGGAGGCAAGTTGACAAGCATCCGCGTCGGCTTTAAAATAATTTGTGGTTTCCAGATCTGATTCAGCCTTCAAAATGGGATCTACTGAGAGAATTTGGATCGGAGTTGAAGTTGAGAACGTTGGGGAGGATAGCTTTGAGTCGATGCTCTTTGTCCAAGTCCCGCCAGGCCTGTCCTACGCAAGCGCTGAAATAACAAAGACAAATGACCCCCAGATCACGATTCTCTGTTCCGCTCCAACTGCTACAACGAACAATACTATTCGCTGTGACATTGGAAACCCTTTCCCTACTTTCCGCAAAGCAACTTTCCGTATCAACTTTCAACCTAAACATGGGACGGAGTTGAAGCGAAACTACGAGTTTCACATATCCGCTAATTCGACCAATCCTGAAGAAGCCGCCAGGTTACGAGACAACTTCAAGACTATTTTTATGCCAATCGAAGTTGAAACTAGTGTTAGAATATATGGCCAGTCCAAGCCCCAGCCGGTTCCATACAACATGAGTTTCTATCGTGACAAACTCAAGGTCCATGAAAGTGAGATCGGCCCTGAAGTTCTTCACGTCTACGAAGTCAAGTGCCTTGGGCCGAGCAACATTGAAGAAGCTAATGTCACCATTCTCTGGCCAAGCTTTACAAACGATGGTAAGCCTCCATGGGAAACATTGCCAAAATATTCACCTGCCCCTCCCCCTCATATCGCCTTGAGTATTTTCATTGGTGTTCTCAGCTCCATTTATTCAGACCTCTTCTCCCATAATATTCTGAATTTATAGGAGATTTTCAGTGCCCAATTTTTGATTACAAGATCCTAAACATGAATTATTTCTTCGAAGAAAAATTTTTTCAGAGCCTCTTTGAGAATGGGTGATATAACAAAGACTACAATGCGTTGTGGCGTTATAGTTAAAGCATAAAAAGCGAAAGACCATAAGCAATTCAGAAGAAGTGGCTAATAAAACCTGAAATATTTTTCCCCAGGTGAGCCCTTTCTCTATCTTTTGGAAGAGCCGACGATTGACGGGCCAGGCACATGTGATCCCGTTAGTACCGTCAACCCAGAACATATCAAGATCTCAAAACAGACCAAATATACTTCCCATACCTCTGACACCACCCGCCTTGAAGGGGAAACACGACGCAGGGTTTATACCCACGACGCCGAGCTCTCAACCGATGGGGGAAAATACAGCCAGACCTACAGAAACTCAAGCTATGAAACTAGGCGAACTAGCAAGGTCTCGAGCGGCTCGTCAGGACAAGCTGGGGTTAGCAGTATCGATGGTGGATCGAGAATAGCTTCTGGCTATGGCTCATCTGAAGAAAACTACGGAGGGGACGTGTACCGTTCGACTACAACCCATAGTAGTGGTGGGGCGACATCACTTTCTGGATCTCGTGGTGGAAGCACTAGCTCAAACTTTGGAGGCGCTGGCAGTAGCTTCGACTCCCGAAGGACTTCCTTTGGCTCACGCGGTACAGGAGATTTTACTGATGAGGAGACAAGCTACCGCGGAGGGGGAAGCTATACTCCAGTTTATACACCTAAATATGGGGAACGGGGGTACACTGGTGGCGCCGGAGGTGTAGGCAGCCGTACTACAAGCACAGAGCACAGCAGCAATACTGGTGGGTACAGGGAAGCTGATCGATCATATTCTCCAGGGAGCCAAGGTGCTGGACAAGGCGGCAGCTTTTACAGAGAAAGGACCTACGTAAGTAGTGGGAGCGGATTTGGACCTAGTCATGGGCGAGAGCAAGCTGGAACTACTGGTGGTGGGTACAGTAGGTCCGAAAGTCACGGGGAGAGCAGTTTCACACGCTCCAACGGTCGTTGGACAGGACGAAAGTGACTTCTCGACTTCTAATGGCAGAGGGTACGGCGAGGCGAGCTTCTCAACTTCGAACGGTAGAGAGCAGGGTGGGGGTGGCTTCTCCGTTTCTAATGGCCGTCGACGTGGGGGTGAATACGACGACCATGTATCATTCGACAGTGGCTCTGAGGTAATTTTCTATTTTTCAAGCTGGAATCCTATGCCAAACTATTATCCACCTCCGGCCCGACTTGACTTTACGCTGTATTTGCTTTTGATTTCAGGAGAACTTTGAACGCCATAAACGAGCTGCGACTGATGAGGTCGTCGTCTGTGGAAATGCTAAGTGTACCGAAATTCGCTGTAGAATCGGCCCACTCACCAGTTCCTCGAGCGTATTCTTCTATCTCCGAGGGAGAGTTTACGCTGACACCTTGCGAGCGGTACGTCCTTTGTATTTCAATCGTCATTTAATTCCTCTGTAGCAGAAATTAGAAAATTGTGAAAAATGTCCCTAGAATCGCGCGCTCAGCTGAAAGTTGAGTTAATTCTCCGGTACTATAACGTACTAAAACTTGGGTTAGTACAAAAAACATGAATCCGTGAGCATAGTTCACTTATCGCGCGTGCTCCGATGCACATACACTACTCGTAGTAGGTGCGCTGTATTTTCTTAAGGCTAAGGTAATGTTTGATATGAAATCCTTGCAGAAATTCGCTGGGGAGGACGTGGAAGTAGCCTCTGAACTCATCGCCCGGGTTACGAAGCTACCCTACAACGTGAGTCCAGATTTTATGGATCCCCAAAAATTTGCGGTGACGACGACGGTAAAGGAGGAGCCTGATCTAAGCGTCCCCCCACCGACACCTTGGTGGATCTATCTCATTGCCATCATCGCAGGCATTCTCTTCCTCCTCCTCCTCATCTACCTATTATATAAGGTACCCGGAAAGCGTCATCAGGGTGGAGAAGAATTTCTTCTCCACCTTAATGTTTCATCCCTAAGACCCAAGAACTGTATATACTGATAGTAATTGCAATTATTTTTCAGTGTGGATTTTTTAAGAGGCGACGTCCAAATGCAACACCTGAAGGCCAGCCGCTGCATCGGAATGGCTACCAAGAACGCATGTAATGCCATAACCACTAACTTCCTAAATGACTCACTACTACGTGCCCCCACAACGCATTATCATCACACTGCCAAAAGTATTATTATTACTCTAACCTAGCCTTTTAATGCAAAAAGAAATTAACACTTTTGTAGGTAAATGGAGAACGTGAGAGTGTTAATAAAAAATCTCAAACGAGTCAATGCTGAATTTCGTGTTGTTCGTTTAATTGAGAAGGCACTTGTAGTAAGAAAGAAAGAAATTGAGATTCGATTGTCATGAAAAAATGAGTTTAAAATAAAGGACGTTTACTCGTCACCTCTGCCAGCGCTACTGTTGGACCTCATGGTTGAATTACTAGAGAAGGATGATGATGAGCCAACTCCTGCCGAAGAAGACGCAGAACTCCCGTTGTTCCTCCTCTCGTGGATCTCTTCGCTAATGGACTCAAGTCTCTTGAGACTCTCGGCGTAAGTTGACTTGGCCCTTCCAATGCACTTTTGCAAATTCTCAATCTCAGTCTTGACGGATGAGAGATCGGCGTTTAACTGATCTTTGAGCTCGAAGTAAGGCCTAGACTTTTGTATCTCACGGCTTAGATGACGCTCCAAATTCGTGACTACCCGCTCAGTACGCGTAAAATCCTCTGCACGCAAACTAAAAATAATAAAATTGGACACAAGTAATGAATTTAATTCAATAAAAAAGCTTTTGTGGAGAGAATTTATCAAATAATTATCGACTCCCAAAGACATACCGGTGCTCAGCCTCAGATGATTTTTTCATTTCTTCTGCCTCCATTACCTTTACCGAATAAAAAAAAATAAGTTAAAGAGGCTTTTAAACCCTGTTTATTCAATTAAAGACTTACTTTCATTGTTGCATGATTGAGAACTTCTTGCCAGGCAGAGTCGAGTGCTTTTGGATTACGGAGTTCTGCTTGTTTTACTAATGCTTTTGCCTGTGAGTGGATCCCTGTAACCAATTGTCTTGATATTTCACTTGAGCTATGAGCGTGGAGAAAAGAGCATATTACCATTGGCTCGTTGGAACTGTGCAGCAGCCCGGAGGCACGCTCGGTGAGCATTTTGAGCGGTGGCTACTGCATCATAAAATGGTCGGGCTTTTTCAATAGCCGTTCCAATTCGTTTTCCTAGTGCTTCTAATTCAGCACTAGTCCTCGTCAACAAAAGCCGAAAAGTGGTGTTGGCTCTCTGAAAAAAAAAATACAAGGGTCAGCCTTCGGTGAATAACTAGGAGATAGTTTCATTAGTCGTTCGTAATTAGCTTGAGGTAAGATAAGGCAATAAGATTAAGAAGAGAGAATGATTTAAACGTAAGTCAAAGTTTCTAATAAGTCAACAGCTCTGACGTTTGCTTACATCAAGCTCCTGTTCCAGTGAATTGATTTCGTTTGTTCCAGTATTTAAGTTCTCAAGCTCAACCTATAAAAAAAGTTATAAAAAGAAATCCATTTAAAATAAAATTCCTCCATTTCTTGTAACTGAATTTCTGAATAATGGAAGGACCTTCTCCAGAAAATCAGCATCGTCATTTATTAGACGTGAACAATGATCGGCACTGACTGCTACTTAATGCACCTGGGAAAGGAATAATTTCCCGTGAGAACTGAAGTGTCACATTACATAGAGCATCCGTAAGGATGGATTTAGCTCAACCCACCTGTCTTTCCTTTCAGTACTGACTAAGACATAAAAAATCGTTAGATTTATTTATAGAGGCAGTTAACGTTGACGCTTCTCATTGGTACATGAGTTCAACGGGTGACAGGCAGCAGCGATGACATCAAGCCTGAGTCTAACCTAATGAATACCAAGCGACTTTCATTCTATCGATTTAACAAACAATGAGCAGAATCGTCCTATGTCTCGATTTCTTATGTCAACAGAACCACCTATGTGAAGCCTAATCTTCTCAAATCTACTATAACAATTGTCGCAAGCTGAAGCTTACGTACACGACGAACACGATCAATTCAAACTATACCACTCCAAACATGTCTTCGCTTAGCGATCTTAAAGATATTAAAAATCATCTTTCGTTAATACTCCACTCCACTAAAAAACTAAAACTCCAAGCTTTGCCTCAATTCCAACTCCGAGGAGGTTACTACACGCTGGTAACCTAAAAAATGCAATAAAATTTAAAATCAGTACACAGCCATGGACTGACTGAGTATTTTTCAAATAAACATATTTCAAACAAAACTAGCACCACTTCAGATGCTCTCCAAGTAATATCATTATCCTCGCTGGTGTTGAAGCAAGGGATTCAGAACACTTCGATACATTTCAATTTTCAATACTTCACAAAAACGGCTAGAATAACTGTGCTCCTAGTAAAAACAACATTTTATGGATTTTATGATGTATTTTTTTAGTATTGCGTGTTTGAACTTAAAAATATCATTTCCAAAACCACTCCGGGGTGTAGTTCCACAGTTTTTGCGTTAACATAAAATCAATATATCCACCACCCTGCTGCCTACTGCATTTTTCATATGTAGACTACAGCCAATCTAATCTTCTGTCAACAGGAATTACAGGGAGGAAGATTTCGCACAAATCAAAAACTGATCTTGCCCAAAAACCAATTTTGCTTCTGCCTATAGTTAAACTGAAGCTGCAGTTACGCATAGAAATCCTAAAGGCTCCGCTCTTCTGACAGGCAACTCAGTTCAGTAGCTCCAATAAATTCAGGTTCTTGAGAGAGATCAAAGAATATCAATCTCGATCTGCAGAGTAGTATTTACAGATTCACAGCTTCTTACTCGTTCCTGACAGGCTTTCTGCTTGTGTGGATTCTATTTCCGTTAAGATTTCCGGAATTTTGAAGGAAAGCGAAAATAAAATCGAGAGTAGTTTAGAATAACAAGCGGGTGATGATGTCGTAACTCAATAACAACGTCCAAACTGCTATGCTGCTGTTGAAAGACGGTGACATTTACGCTTGGGCTGAAAATCTATGCCAGGATTGATTCATCAGGAACAGGCAACTTAATCTAACCAACAGCTACTAGGAGTCTCATCCCCTATAACTGCTATGCTGTTGTTGAAAGACGGTGACATTTACGCTTGGGCTGAAAATCTATGCCAGGATTGATTCATCAGGAACAGGCAACTTAATCTAACCAACAGCTACTAGGAGTCTCATCCCCTATGATACCTCGGACTTCTCAGACTGGACTAGGGCTTTGGACCTCATTAGACAACAATCGAGCCAAATAATAGGAGAGTCATGCTACAATAATAGTGGGTTCCTTACTCCGTCCCTGAACCTGAGCTTGAGTCCTTCTATGGAAACTGCAGAATCTAGTTTGTAGGAAACTGTTATATATATTGATCCGCTTGCTTTTCATTTTTCCTTTCGCTGTCCCTATTTGTGTCAGCCATGTCCTGGGGTTCAAAAAAAAAAGGCTGCTTTCACTACGGGCGACCACCGCAGAAAACTCATTATCGCCTAGTGCGTTATAGCTTTACTTTGTGATCCTGAATATAGAAGAGCTGGTGACGAAGTAATTAAAATTCTAATTAAAATCCAGCATGTAAGGAATAATTTATGCTTACCGAAATCCTTGGATCCAAGTGCTCCTCCTCAAAATCAAAGTCCATGCTTAATTGGTTTCTAAGAGGTAGACGACGCTAGCGGCGGGCAAGACTGCTCCTGACTTTCTGACTTTGTTGACACTGTGGTTCTCTCAATGTCAGTTCCAGATGAATAGTGAGCAAACATTACGTTTGAAGAAATTACAGAGGGGATCCAGTAGTAATTAAGTGCGAAGATTAGAACAACAAAGAATGTTTAGAAACCATGATGGACGGGATGTGGAGATGGAAAATGGTGAGGACCATCCTTCTTGGGACAATCACGCTTTGAGGCACGTGTCGGCAATAGGATTGACGTTCTGACTAGGGTATTGAAGTGACCTTGACCTTAATTTAATCATGAGACTACCGATGTCCACGACTGTAATCAAAGGAACAAGAAAGCTCGAGCTACGATGTCGTCCCTGAAAATTAACTGAACAGGCACTTGGTGTGATGCATACGAAAAAAAAAAGAGAACTTCCTTAAATTAGGTGTTGGGGCCTTGTTTAAGGCTAGTTAATTGAAATTAAAAACTAAAGGTAATAAAATTAAAAACGTTGAATAGAAACGGAGAATGAGAAAATGAAAGTTTTCAAGGAAATTGAGTTCATGTGCTCAAACTTGAGTTTCTTCTGAGCGTAAACATAAGTATAGATGGCCCTCTTCCAAGGCGTCACTCCGTAAAACTTCACCACTACTAAAATACTAAAAACGACTCAAATGATTATTGTTCTCATTCATCGAAATGGCCGACCTTGTAAATAATAGACTTCTTGAAAAACCATTAATTTTGATCTAGAAATATCCTTCCTGGGCTAATTGGTCGTGGTTCAGTGGTACATTGATAATCGATTGGGCACAGGTACTATTCAGTGGTCAATAATTCAGCGACAGAGAAGAGAATAATAGAGCACTCATGGCACTATCCAGAAAAAGTTTGTCTTTTCCTGTCAATCTTCCCGTACATGAGGTCAAGGTCATCCTCATCCATTCTCATCTTGTTTGAGGACAGGGAAATGGTGTTTATTAGAGAAAAAGGTAAGCTTTATTGTAGTATCACATTAGTATCAGTATCAAAGATAAAACTTTTCTGATTTCTCACTCCTATTATATCAGTTACTATTCAAAGCTCAGCAGTTTAGTTTCCAAATGTGACATTTCCTAGTCATATGAAGAGAGATGTTCCTAGAAACGTAATTGAAGAAAGGGAAACTTCTAATTAAATCACCCTATCTCCATACTTTTCCCATTCAGATGACTTGAGGAAGACGGGGTAGTTCATGGTGGTGGCCTTATTAATTAATAGAAATTTTGAACTCTAGGATGGGAAAACTTTTAAATTTTATTTTATATCAACTTTCTCATCCTTTGTGAAAGGAAGAGAGGTACGTATAAGAGAAGATGGAACATGACATGTAGTGAATGAAGCTTACCGAGATTTACAAAGTTCGATGAGAATTTTTATTCATTAGTACTTACAGTAATTGCCTCCTACTCACTTTTATTTGCTTAATAATTCTAGGAACAAGTCGGAGGAGTTGGCCTTAGAAATTCAGGAGAGAAAGCTCTCCCATGCAACAGCACCGTCTGCCCTTTCAAAATAAAAATGATCCTGGAGAGATTAGGAGAAGGATGGTAGCGCTTTGCTGGACAACAGACTACCAATCCTTTTTCTTCATTAGTTCAACGAAAAATCAAAAACTCATTTTCAAAGTTTTTTTTTCAGAAAACAAAGAGAAAGAAATTGGAATGCTAATTTCCGTGATCTATAGCCGTGGTTGTAACCGTTTAAAACGTTTGCACCTTTTTGAAATTTACATAATCAATATTTCGGAAACTTTTTCAAATAGTTTCACTTCAAATGATTTATAGCTTTAGCCTTAAATGCCTTGATTGCTAAAGTCGTTCTGCAATAAATAAATCAGGGAATACGGGATTATTGAATAAAAACAGTGAACAACATTCTCCTGTATACACTATTTCTTTGGAAAAAAGGTGTATACGGCTCCTTTCCAATTATGAATCGAATAAGTAATCTCCTAAAAGCCGTTGTACACACATTCGTATGTGTAAGTAAGCAGGGATACAGCAATTTGTGTACAGGGTCCTTAAACTAAGTCCGTGTGGAGAAAGTTTTCTTATGGGAGTTACAATGAGATTGGTGGAAGTTACACGGACTTAATTTTAAGGATGTACAGCGTGCCCCAATAAATTGTTTACCGGAGAAAGTTTTTCACCTTTTTGAAGCTCACGTATAATCGCTATTTCGAAAAGTGTTAAAAATGTTTTAACTTTAAGTAATTTAGGGTTAACTTGAGTGTATCGATTGCTGCAGTAGTCCTGTTAANTCAGCACTTCTTCACTAAACTCTAGTGTTGTTTCCAGGAGATAAACACCTTAAGGACGCGCTATAGGTTTTGTTATTTTTTTTCGTCGCTATGGGTTATTTTTGAGGTATGCGGTGTTAGTGAGTTGTTAATTAAACAAAGTAATTATAATCGTCTAAAAACGAAATTTTGCTGCACATTACTTTCTTAATTCTGACAAATCTCACTCTAAAACTAGTCCATCTTTCGGTACATTTTCTGAGACAACAACTACATCTGCGACCTTGAGAAATGTGTCTAATTAAAGGTGCATTTATTCTTGACAGATGTATGGAATGAAACTTGTGATTTTCGGTGCCGTTTCCTTGAAATAAGCAAACGCGTGAGTTTCACCAAAAAAAAAAAACAAACAGGGTTCAGGAATTTCGCTCGTGACACGCCCAGTGGGTGCAAATCAACCAAATCATTCCATAGAACTGTAGACAATCGCTTTTTCTTTAATTTGACGTATCAGCAAAGCCTCTGTGACCTTCCGTTTGTCCAGAAAATGTACCGAAATTTGACGATTTTCCCATGTTGTTTCTATGGGGAAAAAACCTATAGCCCGTCCTTAAAGTCCAAGTTTTCCTCAAATCCCTGGGATACAAGGCGCTTCTCATCCTTTTTAAAGCTCAGCGCTCCCCAAATTCAGTTTATGCATGAAAAGGCTTCGTACAAGACCAAAACTTCTCAGCAGAAAATTGAAACGAAAGATTCTGCAGAGAGTTCGTAGCAGCAAATGACAAAACATCAGCTCTGAGAAATGACCCTCTTCTGTACAGTCTTTCTTGCAGAAGGCTTCCCGCAATTTCCTTCAGGATTCTGCAGGAAATTTTCAGTCGGTAAGCAAAAAGGATGTAGAGTATTTCCAAGGCAAAATAGGAGCATGCTCTGCTTGAACACTTGATTGACGCTATCTCCAATTTTTTAACTCAATCGAATCTTTCTTCTCCAGAAAAAAAAAAGAAACATGGAACTTAGAAACGATTAGACCACAAAATTCAAAACTATGAATATAAAAATTGGAGAAGGGTCCTTTACAAACCGGCAATTTTAATAGAGCAGAGGGGGAGGGGTTAGACAAACAAAGACGAGAATTGAGAATTGGGCATAAGTATACTGCTCTTGTCGGAATCGCAACTGTATCCAATGGCAGTAGTGGTGGTTAAACAAAGGAGTGAGGTAAAGGCTCTCTGGTGACACTATCAAACTGTCATGGGAGATGAAAAAATGAAATTATATGGTTAGGCTTGCCGCAAGGCGATCAGTCTCCCATTGTCCTCTATCTCTGCCTCTGACCGCACAACAATCCCCAACAAAACTATCCACTCCCAACAATACTATAAAAACCGCTACCTTCGGATACTGTTACAAGTTTTTCCCCAAATAGCATATGGACCCCCCTCTAATAATAATGGAGTGGAGAGGGGGTAGCCTTATATTTAATAGTAAATTGTTTGATTTCCTCTTCATTCCATGTAATTTCCAATGCTAATCCAGCTAATCTCCTTCTATTTGCTCTTCTTCTAAACAAAGGAATGTAATTAGAGGAAAATACGGAAGGAAGGAAAGGGACAATTCCTCCTTGAACAATGGAAACAATTTGAGTGTCTATTGTTTGCTAGTGGGCAGGCGCAAGTATGGAGAAGCCTTCCACCCCCCCCCCCCC
>JABASM010000840.1:0-18280 GCA_019776545.1 Brachystomella parvula | reverse complement strand
TGGAAGCTTCGGTAGTTTATTCGTGGCTGATGTTGTTCCAATCACGTAGAGGCTCGTTAGGTTCTTAATTGAGCTCGTGAAGAGGTCCCTGTACTCATCAGCTGAAGAAATTGAATGGAAATCATAGAAGGACGGGAATTCTGCCGTGGAGCCCAACTCCAGGAAGAGTACTTCCATTCCTGAGCTTTTGATTCCTCCCAATTTACGCTGGATCCAACGCCGAGCTTCTATTTTAGAAATATCCAGTAGAGCAACGCTCCGGTCGTCCTTAAAGGAAGTGAGGGCAGGCACGTTGGAACTCTAAAATAATTTTGCTAATTAAAAAAAAACAGGATTTTCAAACCAACTTTTCCAGTAAAAAAATTTTTTTTGATCATTTCCAAGAAAAACAAATGGGAAAAATTTATTAATTTTCGCAGGCAAGAAATCTGCACGAAAAAACTGCTAGTATTTAAAAATGTTTTCTTTTTCAGAAAAAACTCGGTAAAATTTTTCAAACGAATTTTGCTGAAAAAAAAAATTCTGATTGAGAAGTTTTAAAATCTTTTTTTAAAAAATAGGGCTAC
Source organism: Brachystomella parvula (assembly GCA_019776545.1). NCBI lineage: Eukaryota > Metazoa > Arthropoda > Collembola > Poduromorpha > Brachystomellidae > Brachystomella > Brachystomella parvula. Next base: position 17,714 of record JABASM010000840.1, on the reverse strand, counting down.
TGAAGCCCGGGCTTCAGTAGCCCTATTTTCCGTTGAACCACATACACGGCCTTCGCGGATGAATTACGTACCTGCATAGTCCTCGGGACTCTCTGCTTGACCCAAATATCCTCACGGAGTCCTTGGAAGTATGTAGGGGAGTCAGTGGAGAAGAATGGGTGGATGGTGAGACCAAGCGTGAACCCTCGTCGCTCCACGATTTTCACCGTCTCGTCCATATTGAGAAATCGGGAAGGGTCGAGCTCAAGATCCCCCAGTCGCTTCTGCCAGGTTTCATCCAACAAAATAATTCCTTCTGAGAGCTCCAGCTCCACCAAGTGGTCCGTGTAGTTGAGCAGAGCTGCTTCAGTCGCATTCCCGGAATTAATAATTTCTGGAGGAATTCTCCAAATAGGTGATGCTGCCACAGCATGGGAAAACTGAACGTCTTCGTTATTGAGACCTTCCCAAACGTCCTTGTCCGCCATTTGGATGAACACGTCCCGCACTGTCTCACCTTTAAAAGTCAATAGTAGGCGTTTAGCTCGGATTTTTTTTTCAAATGGATTTCCACAAATAAAACCACTTTTCAGTAATTTCGATGCGAATGTCGTACAAGGGGGTTTCCCTAAAACTCAATCTCGAGTTGAATCTCGAACTCGGACTCTAAAATTCCACCGCGGATTTCGATTGGTTCCAATTTAGAAATTGACAATCTATACACTTTTCGAACTTACCGATTTTAAAATCAAATTCAAACCAGTTTTTCGATTTCTAGCTTTAGAAATCAAACTCGAGTTTCGAGTTTCAAGTACTTCGGTATTTAGTTTTAGGTAGATTTTGAATGAGTCAATTTTTAGGTTTAACAACATTGAGTTCGAATTTCGGAAGGTTCGAATTCTGTTTTCTTTGCCCTTTCCGATACCCGAGCGGGTATCGGAAACGGTGGACGAATGGAACGTTGAATTTGGCGACTGGTGACTGAGACTCATCTTACCAGTACAGAAAGTGTAGTTGAGGACATTGACTTTCTGAGCGTAGGTGTGTGAGGGGTAGAGCTGCCTCTGTGCTGCCAAGCACATCATACCAGGGCTGTCCTCATTGATTGAGAGTAGGAGAGGTACGTCCTTTGCCACTCTGATCCCAACCCCAGGGTACCCCACGAAGAATCTCCTCAGACTCCTTCCCCACCTGAACTCATTTCCACTCCCCTCCCCCGTTACGAAGGGAGACATTTTGACGGTGGTCCGATTGAGTGGCCACTGGTTGGAATTGGATTCTCCACCGCCATAGAAGTAAAACCCTTTGTTCTCCCCAACGTAGTAGCAGTCCTTGGGTACAAATGAAGGGTTGAGACTCTCCCATAGTATTTCGTAGCACTCCATTCCGTGGCTCGATGGAAGCCAGTCTCTCCGTGGGTTCGAAAGGCGGAAGTAGAGCCTCCCAATATTCATCCACTCTAAACAAGTGCCGGAAGCACGGCGGTCCCCGGCTAGACATTCCCAAGCCTGATCTTTATCTGTGAGACCCACTCCTAGGATTCCTGCCAGGACTTCACGACCTTTTAAATTGAGAACCCGGATTCGTCGGTCTTTTCCTGAGAATCGTATTCTGTCGAAATACGCCTTCTGAAAGAATTGTAAAAAAATTTCAAATGTTCTGCCGTCCCTCGAAAGTTATGAGAAAGCAATGAAGCGGTGTTTAGAAATGTCCGAATACGCATTCCCTTATCTGCAACAAATTCGCATAACTTCAAGTAGTCAGAAAATAAAGATGTCTCTTGAATCTCATTTTTTCAGAAATTAGTCTGCCCATTTCAATTTTTTTTCTCCCGAAATCCTTATAGGAGCTTCTAGCATGTAAAAATTGACATTGACGAAAAAGATCCGGTACTTTCCAGCACTTAGAATTTGGCATCCGCCCAAAATAAGTGCAAATTAGGCCTGGGGTAATATGAAGCAACCAATGATTTTATCTGATTTTAGACGGATTGATAAAAATTTTAAGTTTTATGGTTTTCTGAGAAATCGAGTTTTTCCGGAGATTTCTACGAATTTCAATTTGTGGGAAATCAGATAAAGATTTCACTGAATCGACCCCATCCATCTACCCTGACTCAGAGCCATCTAATCCATTAATTTCTGCCGATTTTTCAGTTTAGGCTCTGTTTCGTGCCCTATATTTTGGCCTTTTGACTATGCCCAACTTAGAAATCCATATTTTTGAACCAGAAAAATTTAAGAAGCAATTTAGATATACGTTAAACTTCTAGAATTCCAAATCGATCTTACTTGCAACTCTTTCTCCTTGTGAATGACGTAGATTGATCCAACGAGGATGACAATAGTAATGAACATCAAACCAACAAAAATTTCCAGTTTGTAATCATGCTTCGACTTTTTCCCAGAAAATTTCGGAAGGAAGTTTGATACCTGAAAATTAATCAATAGAAAAAACTTCGAGCTCAAAAAATGTTCCTAAACACAAATTGTAAGTTTGAATGAAAATGAGCTTACGCGGTTGTATTGGGCCCTTGTCCAATTAACTATAGGGTACTTTGACCTTTTTTCTACGGCTTCTACACGAATACCGTCTGGACCTCGAAGAAGATTCGGTGGGCGCGTCGCAGATTTTTTTCGACTTCTTCTCCTAAATTCAAAATGTTTTCGTTTTAATCTTTGAAAATTTCAAAAGAATTCAAAATTTCAGAATTTCAGTTAAGAAATTATGGGCTTACGCTGGTAGCCCCCCGAAATCATCCTCATCGTCATCAGGGGCCACCGGCTGGGGTTCAGGTTTGCTCTGACGACGAGGGTTCTCAGTAACGAACCTCAGTACAGGCCTGGACGAGACTTCAACATCGCTGAATTCGCTGAGATCCTCGCCCTCGCTCTCGTCCGACCTAGTCGCCTCATAAGCCCGGTGATGTCGAGTCGACTCAACTTCTTCAATTTCATCAAAATAATCCTTTTCTTCACCTTCCTTGGTTTGCTAAAAATTTCAAATTAAATTACTCACTTGAGTTATACTGGTAACAAAAATCCAACTCCGCTTTTCACCTTCATTTTTTTTTTCAATTTACACGAAATCGAACTTGGACTTCATTTAACGTTTTGTAATTTGGTCAAAATTCACTTTGAAGAACAGTTGACTAGAATTATTAATTTTGAAATTTAAAACTGCAAAATTCAAGTAGAAAAATACATGTGATTTCCTGAGGGAATTTGGAGCAAAAACTTAGTTGAGCTATAGGATGGCCGGTATGAATTGGCTTAAACCCACTTAGGGATTTAATTAGGCTATGGATATACTCGAGCTCATCGCAGGGAGAAGAATGGACCATAGCTTTCCACAAACAAAATGTGAGCACAGGATCTTACATTAAAGAATTTCCTATGCTTTGTACTATGAATTTTGTCCGTGCATTGCACCACACCTGATCATAGGAACTCATAGCAGTCTTCAATTAGCACGGTTTGGCTATAAAATCAATTATTAAAATTTTTGTTAAATTATTCTCTTCCATTCTTCAGTTAAAGGTTTAGTTGTTTTTTTTATTTTATTTTTTGAATTAAGGTTAAGAAAAAAAATTGTTTAAAAAATGGAAATTAAATTACAGAGAAGAATTCTGAGCTTTTGAGCCTACCCAAGTAGATTCGGCGATCTGGAGAAAAATATTGATGTCATTTGGACATGATACGGATTTCCGTCTAGAAAATCTTCCAAATGTTGGAACTTTCAGCTTCTCCATATTCCTCCATCAAAATCACTATCACTGTCTCCACGTCTTTATTCATACTAATTTTTATTAGCCAAAGAAAAGCAATTGAAGTCTAGCCAATGATTTTTTATTGTTGGGATGCAGAAGGAATAATTTAAGGTTTAACATGGATGTTCTCATGATCCGGCTATGGGAATAAAAAATTGGGCATGGGAAACTCGTGAAACTGGAGTTGCATGATAATAGCTTGATCCCATTTCTCCAGTTATGATCATTGTAATTGTGTTCAGGATAATTCCCATTTGGTTTTTTGATAAGACTATTCATTCATTTTGTTCGGGAACAATGGCGAGGGAACGCTGACCTGACTCACACCCAGGACTCTGTCTTCAAGATGGGGCAAGAGACTTAGAGCTTACGAGCTTCGCTCCAGCGCAATGGAGTTATGATAACTCCTCATCATTTCTTTTTTATTTCTGGAGATCCTTATACCGTATTTTCCCGGATATAAACCGCACCCGCGTTTAAGCCGCAAAAAATTTTTTAGCCTAAGAAAAAAAGATAGCATCCCTTCCTAGATGGCTTTTTCTGATTGGAGAATTTATCTTCCAGTTTTTTTGTCATAGCATAGCGGTATGAAAAACAGTCAGTTGTCGACAATCTCTCCCGGCAGTCACCTTATGGTAGAGAAGTGTCGCCTCAATCGCAAAATTTTTTTTTGTATTGCTTTAAACTCAGATTCGCAATTTCATTTTAACTATTGAAGGATTAGCCTTTTTCCGTTAAGCTAATAATTTGAAGTTGTGAAAAACCAGTGGTCCCGACTGAGAAGAAGCATAGGAAATGCTACGAAAGCCGGGAGAAATTTAAGGTAATTTTTAGTCTGCAGCAGTGATATTTGGAAACTAGCTAGTTTACTCGTAATTTTGATTTGAATTAAAGCTTTGGAGGTGAAAAAATATTTTTAACCATCCTATAAGCCGCATTCGCGTATAAGCCGCAGGCTCACAATGGTAACGAAAAATCAAGCCATAAGGCTTATACCCGGGAAAATACGATATTGAGATTCAAGGGGTAAAATTTTGGCTTTCCCAAATTTTTGAAAAAAGTCAGCGCTTTCGGGATACCTAAAAAACAAGGATTTTCGTAAAACTAAAATTTCCAAAAATCTGGTTGATTTCTCGTCGTAGTCTCCGTATGGTTACACCAATCTAATGTTTTAGATATGTGCAAAAAAAACTAGCAATTTTTCAGCGGTACTCTCCTATAAGGAAGGTCAAGAAGGAGTGGCGAGTCGGTGTGAAAAAAAGGCTACCTATTTTATTTTTGGAAACAGGAAGGGCTCTGCTTTTTGAAACGATTGTCTGTCCGCTGACGACGACGGAAGCCGACGACCATGCTAAAGTATATATACCTAATGGGGGGCTCCGCCCCCCCNGACGACGACGGAAGCCGACGACCATGCTAAAGTATATATACCTAATGGGGGGCTCCGCCCCCCAGACCCCCCGAACCTAACAGCGTAACAATGGGATCTTTCTACCGACAAAAGGAGTCTAAGGCTTCCAATGTCTAAGCGGAATTTTTGTACCTTTTGGAACGTACAAGGGGTGGGAGCATTTTGGACTTTGAGGAATGATGATGCTGATAAAGAGGCAAGAATACGGGACTCTCTTTATAGATGAGGAATAGCTCAGCTGGTTTCTCAGGTTTCAACCTCATTATCCCGTTAATATTTTCAAGGAAAAAGCTTCTTGAATTATAAATACGATTTTGACAGGAGATTCCCAAGTATGGAATTACTGGAAGAGTTCAGGTCTCGTGCACTTCGTAAGCCGCTGGAGTATTGCCACTTTCCCACAAAATTCTAAAATTTTCGCACTGGATTATTTTATTTCTTAAAGGACCTCGTCACATTACCATTACGAAAGTCGCCTCATACAACGTCTATCAACAATATGCGGCCGGTAGAATCGATTGGTAAATATCAGTTTTTGAAATTCGACTGGGCTTGACCTCAACAATCTGAACAAGTGATACGTCAATCGAAAGCTCCCAATTTCCTGATTTCAAAAATATGCCATACTTCCTTTTCTATGTACAACATGGCCGCAGGGGTGGCCAAAGCTCACCTCCTCACCTTTAGTGACCTCCAGAGGTTAAACCAATTGAAATTTAAAAAAATGGGCTTGACCAATCCATTCTACGGTAAAACCTGAGTTAAGGCCGGATTTATTGTCTTTAAGTTGGGTGCGGCCACTTTCGTATGTTAATGCGGCGAGGTCCTTTGTATTACGATTTTTCAAACTTACTGTTCCTCTGATTTTTTAAACTTGTTTTTATCTCTTTAGGAACTGAGTTTGATTCGGAGCCACGGTTGGACGATGAATTTTTATCAAAGTTTCTTCGAGTCCGAAATTACAAGGTGGAAAAGGCGCTAGAGTCCCTCAGGAAATATTATAAGGTTGTGTCCAAGCACCCTGACGTCTTCTCCATCCGCCCATCGCACTGTGCAAAAGTTTTTAAGGCAGGAACTGTCATGGTGTTGAAAAATGTGACGAGAGAGGGACGAAGAGTCCTCGTACTGCGCGTGGAAGATTGGGATCCGGCTGAATTCACATTCAAAGAAATCCGAGGTAAAGGAATTTTTATGGTCGAGTATTTATCGGCGGAGCTGGCGACGCAAGATAACGGAATTGTGGTCATTCTGGACTGCGCGGGTCTCAACTTTAACCGCTTCAGAAATGTTAGCCCAAGGGAAATTCTTCAGTGCGTTGCATTGCAGGTAGGTTTTACCCAATACTTCTTATACTTCGAAAAATATTTTGGAAGCACGCGATACGCAGGTCACTTCCCTTTTTAAATGCGCTGAAGCTGTCCCAATACTTTTGGGAAAACCGTGTAAATTGGATTTTTTATGACGTAGGACAAAGCTGATTAAATTAGGTTTTCAAAAATTCCAGTGTTTTCTACGATAAACCCCAATCTCTACATGCTGAATGACATAAAGGGTCTTAATAAATCAAAGAAGAAAAATACAGTTGGTCAAAATACGAGAAAATTCAAAACTACGTCGGATGAAAGGACCTTACCGGCTAAGCCCTGGCTAAGCCCTGGCTAAGCCCTGGGTCTTATGGGAAAATTTGCTGGGGAAGAATGAATGGGAGTGGAGGGGGTGGGTATGGGTTTCCATACGTTGAAAAGTGGGCCATTCATTCTCGAGCGTGAGCTACCCTACGAAAAAAAAATATTTTTTCAGAACATAACAACGCGGCGTCATCGTCCATTCATTCTAGGCCATTCATTCATTCGCCAGCGTCTCCACTCTTCCGATTACCTGAGACCCTTTAGTAATCAGAACCTCAGGCGATAGTCTCAAGTTTTTTGGGCTCAGTTCTAATTTTTCCAGGATGGGGTGCCTTTACTGCTAAAGGAAATTCATCTCGTGAATACCGGGCCTTTGATATGGCCCCTTGTTTGCCTAAGCCTACGATTTATGAAGGAGAAGCTAAGGCGTCGTGTTAAGATCCACTCATCTCTGGAAAAATTGCATGAGTACGTTCCACCGTCCATTCTTCCTAGCTTCCTGGATGGAGAGGTCAAGGACTCCATCGCTTTTGACATTGACTTTGAACAAAGAATTTTAGAAGAAGATAAGGAGTATGAAGGTAAACAGTTTAATGCAATTACAAATCTGAAATACTCACGTCTACAGGGGTGCTGGTCTTTTTTCTTAACCTCAAATTAAAATTTCTCGAAGTAGGATAAACTTAATTCGCAGAGATTCAGGCAAATGCCTAGAATCCAGCAGATTTTTACCTTAAGGGGGATTCACACAAGGAAGGTAGATTTCTACCCCTAGCAGGAAAAGGGGTTACCCAACCGTGTTAAAAAAAAACCGAATTAGCAGCAGAATAGGCCGTGCTAATTGTCATGAGAAACAGCGAGCTCCCAACTTCGCTGCGGAGAAAGACTAGCTCAACCTGTCACAGGTTTTGGCTAAAGAGCGCAGAGAAGGAAAAAACTGGGAGGTATACAATACAGCAAGTAAAGTGATCGAGCTGGATTTAGCTTACTCAGTAATTGCGTTTACATGACCAACCTAGTTTTTTCTACTGACGTAAGATTATTTTCCCTCGTAGGGTTGACGAGAATGGAATCTTGGTCATGCAAAGGCGGTAACCATGCCGCTTTATAACGGGTGATTACTAAAATGGATTACTAAAAAGTGGGAGCTGTATGCAATTGGGGGTGACATATCGCAGTGGGAGTTGGACCCGGACAAACGAAGCTATTTGGTGGAAATAGGTAGGGGTCCGTCCGCACGGTACGATTGGAAGATAGAAGCCGATGTTTAAGCCGGGGTAGAGTACCGTCAGCGCTTCGAGAAATTAGTGGAAGAAATGGAAGGCAAAATGATCGATATTCGTAGCCGTTTTTCACAGAGGTTGGATAAAGTCAACGCTCGCTCGAGATCTCCAGGTTTTCGGGTAGCAGGGGCTGCAGAGTCAATGCAATCGAACGAGGGGGAGGAAAGTGCCGAGACTGAAGTTCAGGATGCAGGGTCCGAGAATGGGGAAGAAAAGAAGTAATGGGATGTCTTTGACATCTTTTGGAGAAAAAATAAAGGGACACCGCAGAATCCAAGGATAAAATACGTAGTAGATTGGGGACCAAAGTATCTTATGTCATGGCAACCTGCGGAAGATATAATGAAAATGGATGACGGGAATCTGATGAAAACATTCATGATGGAGTGGTGTGAGCGACGACAGAGGCATATACTTCCCTGTTTATCTGAGGAGTATAATTTACAGCGCTAGGATGATTATTTCGCTGTCGGACCTTAAGCGTTTGAATGTGCCAAGAGAGCTGATCAGACGAGAGGTTCCCAGGTTGAGGATTAAATATGGGAGGGCGGTGGATAGAACCAACCGATGAAAAACCATTGGTTGGAATTGAACCCTTGGACACAGAGGTGATTTTTTTCCCTTATCAATCTCCGTAGCTTTTAACGGCAGTTGCTTCCCTAGGCCCGTGTTAGGAAGAGGAATTGAGTCCAGAGAAAGTGCATCACACCACCGGAACTCCTGCACTAGATATAGCTAGTACACAAGCTGAGACTAGTTGAGCCTGAAAGAGTTCAGGAGTAGCATAGAAGTACTGTGAATAAATGTGAGAGTATCTGAGACCATCAGCAGACCTCTTCACCCTTTCTTTCTACAGATTAGATTCCAAAGGACGAATCTAACACCAGAGCAGAGGATTCTATTATCGATATATTTTCCCTCATTTTAGATGGAAGTAATTATGACGGCGGTAAAGAGACGGGTAGAGGTTCGCCGGAAAATTTTGAGTCCAGCACTGGAAAAGCAGCTGGCGCAACCTCTGCAAGTACGATATTAAAAGGAGAAAAGTGTATTTTCTTCCCCAAGTATCATAATTTTTTTTGACAACTTACTGTCATACCTGACGAAGGTAGTAGTCTGCCGCCATGTGTGTATCGATTTCTTATAGAGCTACAACAGGAAAGTATATTTGAACCAGATGAGTCTGCTGAGCCCCAACGCCCCAAGTAGCCGAGCCTCAAGAAACCCAGCCTCAAGTAGCCGAGCCTCAAGGAACTGAGCCTCAAGTAGCCGAGCCTCAAGGAACTGAGCCTCAAGGAACCGAGTCTCAAGGAACCTAGCCTCAAGTACTAATCACACTATTCTTTATAGGACGTAGAAGCTAAAGGTAGCAAAAGTAGTGTGACATTTTTTGACAAAGTTGCCTTTCCGATGAATGGACAGAGAAACACAATTCAGGACCAATCCTGGAGATGGATGGAAAGGTCATCCTTAGATGCTCCGTCCTAAGCGGCCAATCATGAAGAGGAAAATAATTCTGATCCCGAAGCTAATTTAGAGAGGGGTTTCCGAGAAAAGCTGGATGATATGGTGGAAGAGAAGCTATGGCTACCACTGGATCAATTAAGAAGAAAGCAATTTCCTAGGTTGGATAATTTACCAAATGACTTTGGTTAGTAAATTAAAATTCTCCATGACGACTATTAGCCTTCCTTAAGTGAATTGTGGGTTAAGGATGCTGAGAATGAAGGAACGAAATTATTCAAGTGCCTCCATGAGAGAGGTTTAGTTGCCCATGATAAGATGTGGCATAGTGAGCACGCAGCCTCACATGAGTGTCCGACATGTAATCGCCGTTCAAGGTCCGAAGTGACCTCACAAAGCATCTGAAGACCCATGAAGCTGAACGAGATTTGTTTGTGTGCAATGTTTGTGGAAAAAGGTTTCCGAGAAAGGATAACCTTAAACTTCATCAAAGGAAAACTGGCTGCCGAGTCTAGGCCAAGGGATTGGGACAAGTATTCAAGAAGTTCGACTGATATCTATATGACTAATTGGGATCATGAAATCTATAGTTTGCAGTAAAAAAAGCAAATGAATATTTAAGTAAATTAAATAAATGCAGAATTAAGACTGCGCAGGGTGAGTAGGTGAAATGGCACGTATTGTATTATTTAAAGGTTGCAACACCAAAGAAATAAGTAGTAAGAGTATTGCTGTTTCGATAATTCCGAAAAATAAAAAAAATTTGCTCTAGTAAATTAGAACAACTGTGAACGGGTTCATATCGAATCATTGCGTCAAAGATTGAGCAAATTGCCTTTTAATACATTAAAAGAAACCGATCCTGGGAAAACAAGACACCCTGGAGAGAATGAGCAAGGAGGGGGGCGGACTAAACTACTTGAATAAAATGCAGATAAGGGGCCTCCCTCATTTGAGCATAGGGTACAGGAAAAACCTATATCTCTGATCTCATAAGGTCCAAAAACCTGACCGGAGTGACCCTGCATAATTAAACTAATACTAAAGACTAACTACCTTATAAGCTAAACTAATTGAATCTGTAACTTAAACCTTTGGATCTAACCGTAACACTAAAATCTGATCGTCTTCTAGACATGCCCAGTGGATCCCACCGGTTAAAGTGGAGGTGGAGCCCGGGAGTTAGAAATTGAGCTGTGACTATCAGGAGGCAGTCCTTGGTGTCGGATTAGGAACGTTGATAGGAGGGGTGGTGGTCCCTTGAGTAAGGTTAGATCCGGAGTGGGATGTCAGAATGGACTTCTGCTCCGGCAAAGATGTTTCATACAACATCAAAGCAGTTTTGTGGTCGTCGACTACAATCGAGCACTTAGGCTAGTAGATTTCTCAAATGAACTGATAGTGAACTCTACCTAACGTAAAATTTAGCGTAGAATACGATGGTAACCTTGAAATTTGCAAAAAAAATTAGTACAAGGCATTCAAACAACGGTTTACAGTTGTCGCAAATTTAAGTAATCACCCGTTATTTCTAAAATTCGAAGGCACCATCTTACTTCTGTTGTGCAAATGCAGCCTAAGCGATTTCATTGAGTTCTTGGCTTAAACGATGTCCAAACACCAAAGGCTTTTCTAAGCTTTCCTAAAGGTTTCTGGAAAAGAAGGCTTCTTTTCTGTCTTCCTGAGCCCAGCAAAATTGTTTGAAAACCTGACACTTCCAGTGGCTCCCAGAACTTCTAAGCCCTATGACAAGCTAGTAAGGAACGAATCTCCTTGGAACCTGCATCAATTTTCTTCCTAAGTACCTTGGACACTGCATCCAGGCCCTTTTGGTGTGGAAATTCCTGGCAAAAATGCTTCAACTAAGTTTTCCGACTTCAAAAATCACATTTTAATAAACTTATATCAACAAAGCTTCCCCGTAATGATAATATGGAGCTTTAATAAGCTCAGAAGAAGTCCCTCTAATTTTCTGGCAAAATTTGAGTTCTGAAATTCACGAAAGCTATTCGCTCCTAATCAAAAATACTAAACCCGGAAAAAAGTGTTTTCGGAATAAAATGCAGAGCTGGGCTTCGACACTGCTTTCGTAAATAAAAACGAAATCGCTTAGGGTAAACTTTGTTTCTTAACTAGTTTAGCCTTAAAAGCTGTTCTTCCAAACAACAAAAATGTTGTTACCTCTGCTTAGAGTCATCTTAATTAATATGTTTGACCGAAAAAGTACCATCACCTCTGTACATAATGTTTTTCCTTTTAATTTTTCAGATTTCTGGAACCCGGAGCGACAGAGAGGGAAATAAGGCTTCACGCACACAAGTGTGATTTTGAAAATGTTGGCGGAGCGATTAAACGTATGCTCAGGACGCTTGTCCGACCAATAATTAAACCGACTAATAAATGCTGGAAAGTGTATTTCCGTGTACAAAAATTAGAAAATATTGTAAAAATAAAGATTTGAAAATTCGAGTAGATTCAGATTATATATCACGACGCCCGCTAAGGAATTCCAGTTTCTACAGGGGTTGCCAACCTAAGTGGGTCGGAGAAAGTCATCCACCTTTTCCCAATTACTAATTTAATCGGTACATCGAAAACGAAAGTTTAGCAATTTGGGTACGATTAATTTAGCCTTATTCTTGTTTTCCTGAAATCGTCTTGTTGAAAAAACAAATCAGAAAAACATGTATATTGAATTTTAAAAAACAGAAAAATTTCTCCGACCAAATTGACTTGAAATATACGACATATTTTTATCCCACCAGGATTTTCGAAATCCCTAACAAAGCGGGGAGAGGTATGCTAACTTTTGCCAAAAAGTACGCGGGGAGAATTTCAGTTTTCCAGTTTCGCACCATTCACGGGGTATTTAATTTTTGCTTTACGCAAGAATCCAGTTAGCCTGAGGGTGAAATTAAAAAAGCTTTTTTCTTCTCATTTTCTTCAAAAACCGGCCACGAGCCAATGAGCATTACCTGACCATTTGGGCTTGAAAATCATTATCTTAGGTCATCCAAGTTCAAGGACAAAAAAGCAGTTTCATTATTCACGCACAAACAATACTAAAAGCAAAGCAAAAAATCAGGTCCAGGTGTGGTTTATTACTTACACCGCAGGGTAAAAGGTTAGCTGGGGCATGGAGTAGAGCTTCAGTATTTTTACCTCAATTCCATTATCCTGCAATAAAAATTTTGAAAGCCTTTCCCAGAAATAATTTCACAGAAACAGGCTGGCCTGAGTAATTTTCTTCTCTCCCTTACAATTCTCCTGAAAAACTTATAAATAGGTAGAACCTGGCGAAGAGTACCTTCATTTCCAATTAAATTCTCCTGAAAACAGCAGTGAAAAAAGTCAGCCCTGTTTACCCCGTTTCTCTTCACATTCTGTAATCAGAATTTTCTATACAAGCAGAACCCAAAAAATTTTCCCAGTTTTCTTTAATTGAAAAAATGCCTACTTCAGTACCTGCAAACCTGGTGAGAATTTTCTTCTATTTTTTGATTCACAAGTTTTAACATTTTTATTTTGTGATTTGCTTCCTTTCATATTTTTATTTTTCTATTTCTTCGATTAATTTCTTTGATGCGATAAATCAACTCGATTTTTTCCCATTTCAGGATCAAGCGACGTACGCTGATGAGGAAGGATTTGCTCAAGTGACAGGGGAAGAAGGGCAAATCAACCCAATCTACGGCCTTTGGATGATTCCAGTAGGCTCAGACCCAGGAAGCCCAGCTCTGCCACCACTCAGGCTCTCCGTCGACCTGGCCATACTTGGGCCCTCGGAACTTGGTGTCCTAGTGGACTCTGGCTCCAGAATCCTTGGCCTCAAGGTCAACTTGGACAATGGGCACGCCTGCCCTTCACTCAAAGCCAAATTACTCCAACTCCTTGGAGCTATAGGAAACGTGGAGGTTTTGAAGATAACTGGAGATAAGGAGGGGAAATGTATTCCAGAAACTCCTCCAATCCAATTATCAAAACTCAAGTTTCTGGAATTACGACCTCGGTCAATGGACCCTCTGGTTACCCATCTCCATGCCACAACCGTCCTCAACTGGGTTTCCAAGTGCCCTGCCTTGGCTCAGTTCCATCTCCTCTACAGTACAAAGGAAACCGAGGGACCGGCGAATGACAAGTACGTCCTTCTCAAGCAGCTCGAAGTTTCACACAAGGCTTGGAAGGCTAAAAACAAGCAGTGGTTCTCACTTGGTCTCAACCTTCGATTTTGGGTTAAGGATTCAGCATTTTTTCAACAAATGCGCAAAATGAAGGTAAGCAAACCCTACCCGCGCGAAATTCAAAGAGAACAAACGATTTGAGCGAAAACGAGGTTTCCCAAGGCGCCTGGTGCATGGTAACCAATTTGAGCGCATTAACGGGGTTTTCGAAATTTCGATATTTTTTTCAAAAGCAGATATGGGCAAAACAAAGGTGTCTCAAGGGCGGGAAATTCAAAAATACGTAAAATTAAAAAAAATGAGAGAAATGAAGTTTTGCATTTCTCAAAAACGTGACCGTATTAAAAAATGTTTCAAATCAAAACAAAAACAAAACTGATTTTCAATTGTTTTTTTAAGGCTCACTGCACCCTGCTCCGCCTCCGAATGGACGACTCATGTGGGTGTGGGAACTTTCACCGAGGGCCGTTCCAGGATGAGTTTGAGCGTTTCATGGAACTTCAAAGTCCGCATTTGGAGGAGCTCTACCTCCACTGTAACATGAGTGCGAGCACAGGCATCACTTTCCCCACGATGAAAAAGCTCAAGTCACTCACCGTCCTTCCCTTTCGATTTGCTGGGCGCCCGAATGAAATCCCACCTTTTCAACCGTTGAATCCTGGGGCTCTCCCAGCCTTGGAGTATCTCAAAGTGACAAACTACTACGAGCGCCATGAAGTTTTCACGAGCGGAGGGCCCATCCCCACTCTTAAGGAGCTCGTCCTCCAAAGCGTGCCCCAGGAAATTTTCATTGAGCGTTGGGAACTGGTTGCACCAAACTTGGAGAAACTCACAATTGGACCACTGAGCAAGCAGCACCTCAGCTACATTCTTATGAGCATGGAGGACCTCCGAGAGCTCACTGTCCGCACCCTGGATATGAGCCCAGTAGAATTTTCCAAGTTCTTCAAAGTTCCAGCAGAAGATGAGGAGCCGTCATTTAAAAATCTCTCTAGTAAGCTAACGCAGGAAGAAATTGCAGTTTATAGGCTTGATTTTTTCTTTTCTTTTTTTTAGAACTAGAGAAATTGAACTTGTACATCGCTTCCGATCCTTTGATCCCCGAAACCTTGGTGAAGGGAAGTAAGGAGGGTGTTCTAGGCCCATTGAAAGTCCTATCACTCCTAGGGGGTGCTCATGAGGTACTCTAAGATTCTAAAATTATGCTTCAAATGCGACACTGATTTTCTCTCTGAAAAAATGCATTTCAAATTTTTTTATAGGTGAGCAAGGAGCATGAGGAAATTTTGGCTGATCACCATAAAGTCTTCACCTGGCGATCTGAGCATGAGGACGGAGGCGAGCACTGCTACGGTCAATGCTGCGGTGGCAACGAGTCTGACTAATCGCTAATTTCAATGGATCCCTTCAGAAATTAAATATTGTAAACAACGGGCGGCGGGGGGAGGGTAGGCTGCTTATTCGTTCTAAATGTTGTGTTCTAATAATTTAACTGTCCCTCCGTAATCAAATGCGGACTTGTTCGAAATCACAGTTTCTGACAAAGTAATCCAATTAATCATTGTAAATAAATTTTCTCATGATTTTCCACACAACTGCACCATTTCTTTGCCTTCTTCTCATATTTTTCTTGTTTTTTATTGCTTCACCGTTGAAGGCAATGTGCGGTTTTATGCGATAGTATCTGTGGCCCTAATTTTCAGTTTGCAATTTCTGAAATTTGACTAGTTTTTAAAAACTTGTTTTAAAAAAATATTTCAAAATTTAATTTAAAATTTAAAAAAAAACCCATAAAATCTGCTGAAGAGAACGCGTTTCAGATACGATTCAATTAAATGTCCTTTGCTTATGGCGCTCGGGAGACGCGATTTTTTCGAAAAAAGTAATCAAGAAAGGGCTCATTTTCGCTTGAACTTCGGATAGTCCCTGGGTTTGACGAACGGCTTCGGGAAAAAAAGACTAAAATTAATCAAGTCGAAATGGGAACTGATTGTGAATTTAATTAGTGTGAATGAACGCTAATAGGAATAATTAAACTCGGAATTAATTTTTCTGTTTCTTCCGTGTATTTTCAGTTTGTGTCATGGCTAGCACAGTCCAAGCCGGCTGTAAATCAAGGGGAATTTTAATATTAGCCATTGTTCTCCTGATTTATACTGCTTCCCTTGCATGGGGATGCTGCTTCGATACAACGAAAGAGACGAGATCCTATTGGAAGAAATGGTGGGAAGTTTTCGACAAAGATGAAAATGGCCAGGTCTCCTTCAACGAGTTTCATCTTGAACTCAAGCGAAGGGGGTACGACTTCACACTAATTAAAAAACTCTTTCATTTCCTTAACTCTAATAATGACGATGTCATCGACGGGTCGGATTTTGAATAACATTAGCTGCAAATTTTACAAAATTACATTTAATTTGACGTCAATAATTCGAAAAAATTTTGAAAAATGCAAAATTAATTTTTTTAGTTAACAGTTAAAAACGAGTAAAACCAAGCCAAAGGCGAGTAAATAATAAAATGGATTAAAACTTGATTTAAAATATTTGGATCGAAAAGCTTCAATTACTTTCTCCTTCTCACCTCTCTCGAGTAGCACCCTCTTTTTCAGACTAGTCTTTTTATAGGAATAATTAAGGAAAATCCTTATCCAATTAGAATGAAGTAAAAGAAAAATCCCAAGTTTTTTAATTAGACAGAAGACCTTGTCCTTCCAGCTGAGCAGAGCATATAGATGGCTTCCTTTGAAGAGCGGTAGTCCAGTGGGATTCTCTTTCAGCCCAAAATACAGCATAGATTTGAGGCTCGTTGTTTTAAACGTGACGGACATGGCCTGCACGAATGAGCTTTGGAGCTGGATGAGCGTGAGGTCCATTTCCATCAGCCCTGGGATTGCCACGTTCTTAAATAATTTCATGTACAGTAATGGACTGCAGTGGAGGGCGATGTTGAACCTGTCTTGGATTCCGAGTAACCGACCAATCACAGCCCACATGTGCATGAACCCACAGATCCCTTCACTGTTTTTAATCCCTAGCGATGTGGGAAAGAGGTAAATGGCTGAAGTGAACCCGAACAAAGTCATGACCATGTCAAATTGGCTTAGAAAGACTTTGGGCTCGTATGTAAGGAGATGGTGAGGGATTTCAGTAGGATCCACACACTCGGCTACATCCAATTTCAGTGCTTCCAGTATCCTGACCTTGTCTTCTCTGTCTGATACTTCTTCGGCGCTTAGCAGTCGGAGTGGAGTGGCCGTAGAGGTACGGAGAGCACGGAAATGCATTCGACGTACGAGCTGAATGTCTTTGAACCCTTGGCTAGTTTGTTCCCAGATTTTTGTAGTGTACCACTTTGACGTGTGTGAACTAGTTTCAATATGACGGTAGAAACTGCGTACAGGGTCATCCAGTCCAAAACCCCCCGTTCGAAGAAGCACAGTCGACAGGCTCTTGCAAGAGAATCCGAAAAAGAGTGAGCCCATGCTGGCAAGCACACAGGAAAAGTAGTTTCGTTGCAAAAAGGCTTGACCCTGTTGAATAAGTTCTGGGTTTGCCCAGGGGATATCTCCAGCTTCAATAGTCTGGCCAGGGTCATCACCAGGGATGTAAGGCGATTCTGATACGATCTTCTCGTAGATTTCTTTTGCTCGAATCAATTCGGCCTCGTCAAATTCTGAAGTAGTCATTGTTGTTCTACAAACATCCGAAAAGGAATCGATTTATTTTTCGTTCAGCGCTTCATTGTTCCGTTTTACCTTTCGCATTCGCTGCTTCCAGTTATTCAGTAAGGGATTCGGCTGAAGCACCATTGATTACTCATACTCACAGGTGACCTATTTTACAAATTAAAAGGAGACGAATTCCCGAGGTTCCTCCTGATTACGATTAGGGCTCATTCGCATATTATGTAATCAAAACCGTCGCAAATTTTACATACATGCATTAGAGCGTAATATTCCCGTAATGCATTCTTCGAAGCATACATACCTCCAATATG
>JABASM010000839.1:0-18294 GCA_019776545.1 Brachystomella parvula | reverse complement strand
AGTGCGGCGATAAGAAAAACGAATTTTGACTGGGCGCTAAGGGATAGGGTATGGGGCGCCAAAGTCTACCCTACAGGATAGATCTATCCTACATGCTAACATTACACACCCCCAGTGTTTAACGGTCCCAATTCTCAGCATCCATTCTGATTAGCGGAAGATGATGCGCTAGACGTTGTGCTGTTAAAACGTACCGTGGTACGTTGGCAATCCCCCGAAAAACGCAACGGCTGGTAAGTTGTTATAGCAAGTGTTTGCAGGTGCAGCATGATACACACATAAAAGCTTTCACAAATAACGTCGACGGGAAACTGACTTTGTACTACCCACCCACTCTGCAGTTATTTGAACCGCATAAATAAATAATTATGCCTTTATGTAAAAGCGTTGAGCCACCAACTCACCCCAAAAATTAACATTGTACGAAAAAAAAAAGAACTAAAAGAAATCAAACCTGATGAGTGCTGAGTATTGACGTTAAGCTGCTCATAATGGTTTGTGATGGCAGCAATGGTGTGTTAATCCTACAGGATGCACCTCCCAGATTGAACCTTTTTTAAAACTCAGAATTCTGCCTCACCTAAAATTCATGGAAAACACCCTAACCAAACCCACCACAACCCTTGTTTTTAACCCTGAACTAATCCTTATTTATTATTAAAAAATAATAAGGTCTTTAACCCCTAATTTTACATTTAAGAATGGTAAGGTTAATTTTTACCTGGATGATCCACCCACACTTTTACAACTCCGTAAATGAGAACTCAACAGGATCTCCCCACTGTTTTATGACGTTATAATGTGAAAGCGCCATATCCTTTCCCTACTTCCGATGCATCAGAAATCATTATTGCATCCAAAAAGTCGAATACGGGACGGGTAGTTTTCTTGTCTTTCTGTTATTTGGACTGGGAATTAGAGTGTTTGTTATTAGATCGACAGTTGACGGTGATTGGTGTCCATCGTGGTAATTAATTGTGGTAAGAACATGTTGGTCTTAATTGTAGTTATACTGCGAAATGCTGGAGCGGCTTGAATGAATGATGTGTCGTTTTGGGTAGATCCACAATTTTTATGTTTGGGCGCTGCTAGATAATAGTCAGGACAACTATCCTGTCCGCTATGCTGTCCATATCCAAAGCGGTGCCGAATTTTATGTTTATGGAAACTTACCTTTTTGTTTTTACTTCCAGTGCCACTGTCGTCTCTCTTCAGACATCGGTAGGAACCTGTGGGATCAGCTGATTTCTTCTGTACAGGCAAGCCCTTTTGCTTTCCTGTTACGAGTACAAGCGTTGTAGGGGCTCAGCAGCATCAGTGTACACTCGGTTCACTGACGAGTAGTCTGCCCGTTGGGCATGGTCTAAACGTTTCCCAACACATGCGCCACTAAGATTCATTCTGAACCATGATGTTTACGAGATGAAGGAAGTAAGTCCACTGCTTTATGCTATTTACATGCAATTTAGAGGTAGTGCTGAAACGTCTACTTCATCTGCTAAGCGTTTGATTAAGTGTATGGTAAGATCAATCCTGGTACGGTTTGATCAGTGATCGTGAGTAGGGATCCTCTCAGAGGTGACCAGTCAGCTAGCTTACCTGTAATACAGTGAGCGTTTTTGAAAACGATACAAATCAGAACCACAAACAAATTAGTTATTTTGTAAACAAGTGGAAATTGCACAGCTAGCCCAATTTAGCTGCTGAGAAGTGTCAATTTTAGTAGCTAATTTTGGAACAAAACGGGCAGTATCCCATGGTAACAGCCGATTTTGCTGAATGAATCAACGTAATATTAATTTCGTAGTAGGTGTATTGCATTCTCCGGTTTTTCAGATGGTCGGAGGTTGCTGTGTCTGCTCGGATGAAAGGGGTTGGGATGAAAACCCACTCGTCTATTGCGACGGGCCGGCATGCAATGTGGCTGTTCATCAGGGTAAGTACTTTGGTCACTATTTCTTTGGATAAGCAACAATTAAAATGCCCGTTGCTCATTTTCAGCTTGTTACGGGATAGTTGCTGTTCCATCGGGCCCATGGTTCTGTCGAAAGTGTGAGACAACGGAGCGGCCAGCCAGAGTGGTAATTATCAAGTAATAGTTTTTGAATCTTCAGTCCGTTACCGTACCAATTTTTTCAGCGTTGTGAACTCTGCCCAAGTCGAGATGGTGCATTTAAGAAAACGGATACGGGAGGCTGGGCTCATGTCGGTGAGTTACGTTAATAACTACTGTATAGTAGGTCAAACTTATTGTTACTGAGCTTTTTTCGGTTGCAGTCTGTGCACTGTATATTCCGGAAGTACGATTCGAGAATGTTGCGACAATGGAACCAATCCAGGTGTCTTTGATTCCACCGGAGCGCTACAATAAAGTGTGTTACGTGTGCGAGGATCGAGGAGATAAAAAGAGTGCCGCAGTGGGAGCTTGTATGCAGTGCAATAAGCCAGGATGTAAACAGCATTTACATGTGACATGTGCTCAGGCCTTGGGTGTGTTATGCGAGGAGGCTGGGAATATGATGGATAATGTCAAATACTGTGGCTACTGCCAGCACCATTATAGCAAATTGGTACTTTTCAGCAATAAACAACTCAGAGAAAAAATAAGTCATCGACATTTTTCTTTTTTGATTTCTTGCAGAAGAACCTGAAGAACCTGAAGATCATCCCACCGTTCAAACCAATTCCAAGCGGAAGTGTCACTGGTTCCCCAACTTCTTCTCCAGAGAAGAACAATGCCAAAGGTACGCCCAATAACACTGACAGTCCCACTGACTCTGGAGTCTCGGCAGGATTTTCATCCAAACCCAATACAGCTGCCTTGAATGAAGGAAGCCTTGGTTCCAAACCTGCCTCCAAAGGGTCTACAAAAAAATCCAGCAGCGGAAAGGCGAGCAGTGTCAGTAGTGCTAGTAGCAACGGCAGCACCGCAAACAACCCTCAATCTAACTCCTCTTCCTCCATGCCACGAATTCAAATCCAACCATCGAACCTGTTCAATTCTTCGGGGTTCTCACCATCTTCAGCTGTACTTAATCAAACAAACTCCAGTACAAATGGGAATAAAAGAAGTAAATCCCGTTCACCTCCTACAGAAGAGACTGTCGTGAAAGTTGAGTCCACTAGTAGCAGCAGCAAGGGTCAGAAATCTGTTCATGACGAAGACTCCAATTCCAAACCAGATGAGGGATCGCCTAACAAATCTGGTGGGAATCAACAGTATGACGCAGCCAGCAGTAGTTATATGGGGTATAGCAGTGGTAATCACAAGAAGGATTTGGCCACTGTTTCGATGAAGGAGATTTTAACTTCCGCCCTTGATCAGCCCATGGTTCCCACAGGATCGAAGTTTGATCGTGCTGGATCCTCGGCCGTACTCACTGGTGGTATTCCAGAACCTACGTCCTACGGTAGCAGCGGTAACAACAACAGCAGCACTGGAAGAAATCTTGACAAGCCACCCCCGGATATAGTACCGCATGTCACCCTTACACCGATCCCGATGAAGTCAAATGAGGAGAATTCAGGGGAAAGAGGATCCTCAGGGAAAACTGGAACTTTTTCTTCGTCATTTGGCCAAGGAAAATCTCTTCCAGAGACCATGGATGTGGATATGGCAACTTTGGAGAAGACGCCGTCTCCTGGAAAACGAATGCGGTAAGTTCTCGGACAAAGCATCCGCCTGTAACTTTTCTTTTTCCTAATTCTGTTCTTCGATTCTTTTGCCGAATGAGTTTAGTATTGGCAGTGTAGTAACTATGATTATGATTTTGAGTGAGCTCGATGGAAGTCAATAATTCTGGATGCTGGATGATTATATTGCTGTTAACTCCGCTAGGCATATTTACCCTATAAAATCTCAGGGCAGATGGTCAATGATCGTAAACTACTTCCTAACTGGAGAAGTCCACGTGCGGCTTAGATCAACATGGATTCGTTCCTTACCATAAGCTGCACGTTTCCTATATTTTTACTTCGCGGAAAATGCTTGTTGGCTAGATATCCGCTTGCTTATGATGTTGGGAAAAGTTGAGCAAACCTGAGACGATTTAACGAATGACTTATGGATTTGCTAATAGAAATATAGTTCGTTGTGCTTTGGGGGGCTCATTTATTGTTTTTTTTAAGCATTCTTTTTTTTTAACTTAGTGAAGATGTCTATTTGTTTTGATGTGATGGGTTTTATGTCCATTAAATTCTCATTCTGGTGATTCTGAGTGTTTCGTTGTTTATTCCATAGTATGCCTGTCCCACCACCGAGGGACGACTATGACTCAGATACAGAAAGTGCCGAGGAATGGCCAGGGGCATCAGTAGGTGAAACTCGCTCTCAATCAAATTCCAACAATCCAAATCCTCACAGGGAGCATGTGAGTAGACGTGACCAGCTGGAAGGGAACCAGATGCGAATGCTTACAAGTGAACAAGCAAAAGAAATGTCAACATGGGAAACATCAGGGAGCAAGGGTCTTAACACTAATTTACCGACGCTGGCTTTGAAACGTTGCGATGTTCCATCTCCAAAGGAGCGGGAAGCTAGTTCATTCCCTTTCGGGTCCAATTCCACCTACCCTGCGGATTTCAACGTACGTAAAAGGGGACCTGGACGCCCATCAGCTGCTTCCAAAAGCGTTTTGTAAGTGAATCAAACCCAGGGTATTGCCTCCTCCAGCATCCAGAATTGATAATTCCAGCGTGGTTGAGTACCATAAATAGTGTTCTGAAAGGAAATACTCCAGCTTCACATCGGCTCAGAATTTGTATTCTGGATAAAATTGACGACAGCGTTACTCAATTTTCATGGTCTTCTTTCATCTGCTACTGCAACTGAATTATATTATTATTTTTTAACAGGGTAGGGAGCCGTGACGAGGATAGAGGTCAAAAAGCAGCAGGTGGGAAACGAGGACGGCGGGGAAGTATAACGAACAGCAGCCGAAGCCGGGAAGCAACCAACGGAAATGGCGGAATAATTCTGGACGATAATGCTGGAGACGGTGGTAGAGCCGAAGAGAATGAATCAGCTATTGCAAACGGTCTTGGCGGAAGTAGCCGTGGAGGGCGCAACTCAGGACCAGGGAGAAAGCCGCCAAATACATCTGCACCCGTATCCTCTGCCCCACCTCTTTCAAACCAATCAGGGACCAGTACCCCTGGTTTCAATAAAAGACCGAATTACGAGGATAACCCTACTTTGTCCATGTCCCAGCTTAAGGCACAAATGGGAGCATCGTCTTCCCCATCTACTCCTGAGAAGGCAAGCCACGCTCCACATATGTTCGGTAATGCACTTAACCCAGCGTCTTCAATGGCCCAACGAATGGTTGACACGTTGAGCCAAGAAATTGAAGTCGGGGCAGGAGAAAGTGGAGGAGCAGCAGGTCCGGTGGAAGTCCCTGTGACTTCATCATCAACTGTTGCTGTTGGTATTCCATTTCCTGGTAGATCGAGTTTGGTTAAACCGAACGGTTCACTTACTAATGGAGTGGGGTCGTCTAAACCACAACCACAGACACTGGAAGAACTTCTGGAAAGACAGTGGGAGCAGGGAAGTCAATTTTTGATGGAGCAAGCTCAACACCTGGACATTTCCCAACTTCTGTCCTGTCTCAACCAACTGAAATCCGATAATAAAGCACTGGAAGACCATGTGGCCTCACTCTGCCAACGAAAAGAGCAACTTACTGCTATCAATGCAAGACTTTCATGCCCTATTGAGCATACAAATAGTCTTGGATTGGGAATCGGGTTTCGAGGGAATTCAGCTGTTAGACAGGAGGCTCCGGCTATTCCATCAATTCAGGCAAAACCGTCTAATGCAGTCCCGACTCCTTCGCCCCATCCACAAATTCATCATGTCCAACAGCAGCAACAGCAGGATAGTCTAGGTCACCAAGGTAGATATTCTTCCCATCATATATTGCAGGCCTATAATACGCAAGGTATTTTTTGTTTCTTTTGATTTTTTTTCTGCATTTTGCTTTTCAACAGGAATCCAATCCTATTTTTGCTTAATTTCTTTATTATCAAACAATGCTGTAATTTCGTAAATTTCTTTTGTTCGCAGCCCATCCACCTTACCAAGCCCAGCAACAGCAGCATCACCAGCGGACATCTGGAAGTGGCACTAGTCAGACCTATCCATACAATGGACCTCCATCAGGAGGCGCCAGCCACAGTGGTCACCCGAGTGTGAACTCCCACCACCACTCGACCCATGGTCATCAGCAGCAACGAGATGGCCGTTGAGGAGTAGGACTGTTAATAATGTAAGTCACTTTTGTTGACTATAAATCAGGATCTCGTTAGTGTCCTTATTCAGTTCTGTTTAATGAAGAGTAATGTTCTCAATTTTTCACTTTCACAAAGTGAAGTGAATCTGTGAAGTGATGCTGATGAGATAAGATGACAGGGTGGTGCGGAGAGTCCATAAAAAGAACAAAGGATTCTTATTGTATCTGTTCTCTAACTTTCATCTTTGGGTTTTTTGGTATCTCACTTACAGGCTCTTACGCAAATGACTCTCTTAATGATAGGTCTGATATTCTTCTTTTTGTTGGTGACAAAAATTATCTGGGCGTCATGAAAGGGGCGATGCGCGTAATTGAGCGTTTTTGTTTTCTTGTCTCTGTTTCAAAAAAAATTGATTACGAAAGCCGAAAAAAAGAACTTAATTGAAACAAGTGTTGAAGTGATGCAGCTGAAAATTTCTGTCCTAAGATTACGATTCGGCACTGTGGACTTGTTATAGTTAGTCTGAGCATTGTGAAAGTTGAAAAATTAACTTTTCCACCTGTTGATTATTAAATCGAGAATTTTAATCACCTTCGTTGTGGTGGTATGGTTGGTAGTGGTGCTGTAATAGGATTGTTCTTAATTTCAGTTTCACTTTTCAATTCAGAGCTACTCATTCTTATAATTTGGGAGAAATAAGGAACACGAGTAGAGGGAGTATAAAAAAAAACAGGTTTTTTTGCAGTTTTTTGGAATTTGAGTGGCAGTTTACTACGGTTGAAGAGAATTAACAATTGGGATGTTAAAATTGAGTTTACGTTCCTAACGGAGGTTCAAACTAATTTTTGGTGTTACCTAAATAGAATTACTACCCGAATCGCTAATATAGTTTTCTTTACTTTCTAGGAATTCGACCACCTGGACTCAAGGTTGCCACTCTTTCAATCACATAAATCAAAGAACATCACAAGACACCGCCTTTTATTTTGATACAGTTTTTATGTAGAAACTTGTAAAGTTTTTCAGAATGATTTAATGTATTTTATATGTTGCAAAAATTCTTGCTTGTATGAGGTTGCATGAATTTCTTACTACATTTTATACTAGTAGTAGACTTACGAAGTTGTCTAATTTTGTAGGTTTTGATGAGTTGCTTTAAAGGTGACCAGTGAGAATAGTGGGAGCGATTTCAATAGACTCCTCTGATTTCCTAATTCCTTGTGTTCATAAGTTATTATTATTAAGATAATGAATTTTCTTACCAAGGGTTGTTAATGAAGGTGTACGTTATTTTTTTTAAAACGTTTTTATTAGATTGTCATACTAATAAACTTTAGAATTCATAATTCTGTAGAAAACTATGCGGGAAATGTGACTTCCTTTAGACTTTTTCGGCTCGGTGAAATTAGGATCTCTTCGACATTGTTTGAGTTCTAGGTGTGAATAATTACACTTCAGGACTTTTTTAAGCTAACAATCGTTAATTTGGTAAAGCAAGCAGAATTTTTGGTGCAAATGCTTGGGAAGATTATTGCCTGCTAGAATCATGGCTTTGTGTAAATACCAAGCACTAGCAGCTATACAAATCCCCAGAATGGCAGAGACAGAATTCCTCTTTGCGACAGTAGAATTTGGTGTACTCCAATTTTTGGCATAATTTCTGGCAGCCTTGTCTGTCATAACCACCACTAAAAAGTTCCGAACGAGAAAAAATAAATCGCTCAGTCAGTATTTCTTATGAATTGGTTTCTTACCATGGTAGGTTGATTTCTCTAAAATTCGGTGGTTGCTTGGTACATTCTTGTTTGCTACGACGGGGTATTGGGCGGGCGGAGGTTGAAGCTGGGACTGCTGTAGAACTGGTCAACGCTATTGCAGGGGCTAGCAGAGGACGTCGCTGATTTTGCGCTGCCTGCTCCCGATAATTAAATTTTGGTAAAATTTCAAATTAATTTTGCTTCTGCGGTCTTACCACGACAGGGAATTGTCCAGAAACCAGAAAAATTCCCACGCCCAGTAAGAGGAGGCCAAATGGGTTTTTCTTGACCATTTTGGCGTGGAAGCTATAGAAAACCTGAAGAAAATGAGCGTCGTAGGAAAAAATTCTGCAATATTTATAGACCTAATACCACCACTCCTAAATCTGCTAATACAACAAAAATATTAGCAAAAGTGCACCTAATTTAGCAATGACTTCCTTAATTGGTCATTCTCAGAGATTGGCATCTTTCTTATTAGACGTAAAAGAGAGAGGATGCAACACCTCAGAAAGCGATGCAGAATTGCAACATCCATGGCTGTACAATGGCGGAGGTGTGTCACACGATTCCTTATGTAAAATAAGAACTAGGTGATCACGCATTTTTATTATTTTGTTGCTTTCATTTCTTCGGAAGGTGATCCAATTTGAAGGCAGAATGGGCTCTGAATGAACGGAAATAGAAATTATAAGAATCAGGATGGGAATTTTGAGGAAGGCATTGGTACGGAATAAACTCCTGTTATTTTTCTTACCACCACTAATCTTAGCATCATCATCTCCTCATTTCTGCCAAAATTTTCACCATTATCTTCACCATCATCTTCTCTTCAGAGTAGAAGTTAGTGGTAGTACAAATTTCCTAGTGTAGCCTTTCCACTAGCATCCCCCACGAAGTTAGTCAATTGAATCTGAAACGCATCCTACTTTTTAGCGAAAAGCCATTTGCTTTTGCTCCTGCGGAAGTACACGTAACTCCTGTAGAGATTCAATGATAAACAGAAGGTGGGTAACACAACAAGTGGTTCTAGTGGTTTGGGCCTTGGCTCATTTCAAATTAGTAAGGTCCATAGATGCGATTCGGAGAGACAGGAGTGATAGTGACACAGCGTAAGTGACAAGAAGACCCAGGGCCCTCGTCAGTTTTTAATACAGGAGTTAGGCTATTCACGAATTGCGTCTTTTTGATATTTTCTGACCTGAAAAATTTTCAGACTTAATTTTGAAGTATGGAAATGGAGTGAGTATTGGTAGTGTTGGAATGCCAACGTGGAAAATGAAGCAATCCAACGCTGGGACCCTGGCATCGCGGTCTGAGCGCCTGTTCTACATGCAGCAGCAGCAACCGCAGCGATCCAAAAGCCGGGAGGCACCGAAGAAAGTTTTACTTCCGTCCAGAAATCCTCATCCTCTCTTAGAAGCCCTTTTACGTGGTTGCCTCGAATGCATTCGCGTCCTTGTAGAGACGCCACCATTTTTCAGGTGAGCTCATCCTCATTATCATTATTATGACTAAACTTGGCATCTTTTTATTATATTTGAACTCTTCAAATGCCAAGTTTAACTGGGCTTTATAAATTTTATTAGTGGATCGATTGACCGCTAAAATTCCTGAGACGTGTCGAAATGAGGAGAAAATAACCGTTTCCCCGTCTGTTCTTTCATTTCTTGTTCCATCATTTGAGTCTTCTGCTTCTCATTGGCCCATTCTTCCCTTTATCTATTTTTACCTACCTGTTGAAAAAAAAACCTTTGCTAATTTTATGTATTTGGTACTCTGAACTCGATCTCACCATAACTTAGTGGTAAATTCGATGAGCCATGAAATTTTTCTTCAAAATTAAATTCCTCCCCTCTTGAGGCTACTAAGAGATGCTGATGACTAATCCTTTTAACTCAAATTTTTGTTTGAAAATTGAATCAATGAACAAAGGTTGGGATGGCCGCATTGAGGAATTAATTAAACAATTCAACTCCAAAATCCGTTTATCATCACAAATGGGAAGCAGAATTTTTGATTTTCGGCAACAGTCACAAAAAGTCTACCCTAATTTTTTTAAATCTTGATAATTTTTAGCCGCAGAAGACTGTTGGAGGTAGAAGTATGTCGTGGTTATATCGCTAATCTCAGGGTTTAAGCAAAGAATTGTTGAAATCCATCAACCGTACAATTACTAAAATAAGTTTTGCAAAGTCTGGACTTGGCTCAAATTTTTATTACAGAAAATTAAAGGAGTATATTTATTTTTTTTCCTTGTTCTAAACCTATTAATTACCATTGGCAGAAATTTTGTGAAATTGAAGATTAGCCTAATCTCTTCGCTTTCTTAGCACTCACCCACAGCCGCTTCCTCACTTTCCCTTTGATACCCTTCACCTGTCATGAAGGCTATGCTACTCTACACCTCCACTCGACCAATCAGAACCCTCAATTTTGTAATTACTGGTAGTAAGCTAGGGAAGGGGCAGGGGTTAGTGATTGTTGAAGAATCTTAACAGACAGTTTAAAATGTCCAATTAACCCAGTAGCGAACACCAAAAATATTATTTCGTTTTGCTTCACATGCTTTTGTTTCACTTCACATGAACTGAGAAGTGAAAGAAGAATGGAAATTTAGAATTAGGAGCGTGGCGATGGGTGTCGTTGGATTACAAATTAATGGCTTAAGTAATTACCCTTCAAAGGTTACCTGTGAGAAATCGTAATTGGCAATAGATCAGGCGGGTGACCCCTCACTCAGAAAAGGGATTTGTTTGGATAGAAGATTTTTAAGCAAAGGGTATCAGACAAAGTTTAATTAGCTGAGACGATGAGAGAAAATGAAAGTGTGAAACTTTTTAGAATTTCTGGGCCTCAACTAATTCACGTGAAACTACGAAGCGTTAGCACGTTAAGATTTTAGGTGACCAGGAATCAGTCGAAATACTTTGACGGCAGAAGGCGGACGTGCATATAACACTGTTCTAAAGTTCATTAGCAAAAATTCAATCCATTGTATCCAAATACTTTGTTGATTATCGTTTCAGTGTTGATACCCCCTGTGGACCGAATGAACTTAGGCCAGTTCACGTAGCATCTCGTGAAGGTCATCTCCACATCCTCCGCTACTTGTCCAGTGTAGGTGCTTCCCTTGAGAAATGTGACTTGCATGGATTTACTGGACTCCATCATGCTGCTCTGAATGGCCAATGCAGAGCTGTGCGATGGCTACTCCGACATGGCGCACAAATCACCCTTGATAAAAGAGGACGGACGCCTACTCAGATTGCAGCGGACCATGGATATGATGAGGTAGGCCTTTATTTCTCACCTGAACCGTAGCAAATCTAGCATAAACATACGGATTCTATCCGTATTAAAAACTAAGAAATTTAGAAGGACGTGAAAGTGAAGAAAATGAAAGGGAGAAGAGGCGACGCATCCTTCCTGTCATTTATAGTTTGGATCAAGACTGCTAAAGTCATAGCTATTGTCAAACAGGATTAAGCATTATTCTACTCTTATTTGGAACCCTCTTTATTTTCAAAAAAATAAAAATCCCAAGCTTTTCCACTGTAAAATTAACTAACGCAAAAATTTGTAAAATAAAGGACTGATTTACAGTTTTCCGGATAGAAAAGAAGTATAAGAATTTTCACTTTCAATACTAATTTAGCTTTACGTAAGGAAAATTCTGATTTTTTCCCCCATTTTAAAAAGCTTAAAAACCAAGAGTGTTGATTTTTGTAGAGAAAATTTAAAATTTCTTACCCTCTAAATTAATTGGAAAATTGGGAATTGGATTCCAATTTCTATCAATTTTAGGCCTCACTATTTAATTACTTCTCAGTCAATTAAAACTGAATCTACAATCATAATTCGATTTGACAGATCGTGGCACTCCTCTCCAATCATTCATCTTCTGGCCTTATAAATTTCAACAGTTCACTTCGTCCCAGCAGTCCTACTGCTACCGACATCAGCAGCAGTATCACCCCCTCAGATACTACAACTGTACTCGTTCATACCACTGACGACGAGGAGCATCGGAGGTGGGAATCAAAGGGATCCCACGAGCTTTGCCAGGGTCCAGCTAAGGCAGCAGTTGGTGGCAGTCACCAGGATTCTTCTTCCAGCGGCAACTCAAGCCTTGTCAATTCTTCGACTGAAACTTCTCCTTCATCACTTTCGACGTCAACAATTTGTAGCTGCTCGGCTTCGGAAAGATTATCCCTCTTCTCGGATGAAAACAACGAAGAACTGGATTCTTCCACCACGTCTTCCAGTACAGTGATCACCATAGGCTCGAAGTCCTCCAAAATTTGCCAGGACGAACTGACTGACGGCAGCAGAAGCAATAGACAGTCGCCTAATTCCTCGTTTTTTCTACACCCTCCAAAAAGTTCCATAGTTACAGTTGCCTCGGACATTGCGGAATCATTTTATCTACACCCAGTTCCAGTAGTGAACTTCGGTAGTGCTAGTAGTGTTCAATTTTCAGAAGAAAGTGAATTTGCCAAAATGTCACCAGTGACCCCAATTAACTCGGACTGCATACCTTCAGACTCAAAAAATGACGACAAAAGTGAGGGTTCGCCATCTCCAGTTCCAGTGCCACCCCCGCCTCCTCCAAAAACTCCTGGAAGAGTCCTAACAGTAACTACCCTTAGCACCCCTCCTCCCCCTCCACCCATGCCCCTACATTTGCAGCAGACGTTCAGTAGACCCAAGAGCGTTGGATCATCACCAATGCAAAGGGCTCGAGATCCATTTTCCGAAGGTGAAGTCAAGTCTGAGAATGAGTATGAAGTCATAAATGAAGCTCAAAGCCCACAACCAGGATACGAAGAATTGAACCCACTTAGGCTTAAGCTGAACCGATCTATATCTGCTCCTCCTCCCCCTCTTCCTAACGGAACAACGCTCACGGAGTCTTCCCATGAGTCCGCTCCCACACCTGCCCATATCCAGCCAAAAGGTGTCCCTCCAGGAATCATTCGACCTTTCATCCCACCGAATTTCCCAGACCCGCCAAAAGATGCACTCATCAAGCCTTCTGAGTATCTGAAGAAAATTCAGCAAAATAAGAAAGTGAAAATCACAACAGGAATTCCTGGGGTTGGACTCAGCACAATGCGACCGTCTAGCAGCAGAGTGGAGGAGGCAATAAAAATGCTGAATGGCATCGAGATGACTTCTGTTCCTGAGGAGAGACCTCCAGAATCTGAAGTTGAAACGGAAGCGGACAGCGGCCGTCAAATTTCTGGCGGCATAGTGGCAGAGGAACTCATGGTAAAAACTGACAAGCTCTTTTTTAATCCTGAAAAAGTCCACAGAATTTTTTTTACTGCGCGCTACATCGGAATTAATTCACGAAAAAGAAATTCTCCACGTATGTTTTGAGGAGGGAGTGGTGAAGCTCATTAAGAGAGCAACCCCGACTCACGCCGAATAGGCCAATTTGGCTTATTTCGGACACTCCATGATTTGGACATTTCGAAATCACGACTTCTATAAATTATGCAAATAATGTGGGTCCTGATCGTTTACTCTGACTCCGCCGTAATTTATTCATAAGAAGTCAACACAGTTTTTTAAATACCAGAATCAAATTGTATGGAAAAGATGGAATATTCTTTCTCCGGAGATGATGCATGGAAGCTGTATGGACAGTTTCAGAGATGTTTATGCAGGGTGTTCAAATAAATATAGGATACCGGCTTTCACTACCTTTCACTCCGGTATAGGCAACTGTTTCATTAGAGCAAGGCAGCGAAAGTTGTTACTCAGATCAGATTTTAATAGGTGCAGTACAAATAACAATAGCTGATAATCAATTTTTTTTTGGAAAATGACTAATTCACACACGGTAAGCTTGAGTGAATTTAAACCAGTAAGGCTGTTGTGAGGGGGTCTCCTCTCCCACTCGAGTTGGAGAAAGTTACTTTCTCCGGTAAACTATTTTTTTGAACACGCTGTACCTAATCCAATGACGGAACACTTCCCGTTTTCAGTCACCTGTGAGCTGTGAGGTTGATTTACAGGGTCCTTAACTTCATGTCCGTGTGGAGAAAGTTTTCTTCGTTCTAACTTAATTTCCTCGGAGAAAGTTTTCCACCTTTTTGAAATATTCAAAATGCCGATATTTTTAAATCGCTTTTTAGCAGGATGACTTCAGCCATTGATTTACTAGGGTTGAAGCAGAATTAAATGAAGTGAAGTTCTTCAAAAAACTACGAAATATCGATAAAGTGAATTTCAAAAAGTGGAAAAACTTTCTCCAAGGAAATTGGAACAGCCTGTGCCAAGCCAAAAGCTAGAATTCTAGAAGAATGAAGGGAGGATTGACACGGCTACTGCCATTTCTTGTTCCAAGGTGGAAAAAGAACAATTTTCAGCAAGTGTAATGATTCCTATTTTCATTATTTATAGAAAGTGACTCTACGGAAAACTCAAATGTCACGGACTTTATCAGCTCCACCACTTGGCCGCATCATTCCAAGCACTTTTCCAGGGAAAACCTCTCCTCCGGACGAGGAGAAACGCTCAGCTCATAACCCTGTGCTCAATAAAGCGAACGCAGCATCACAGCCTTCAACCCGAGCTGCTATAATCGCTGAACTGGCCGAGTCAAGTCAAGTCGGTGGAGTCCGTGAGTGGAAGGAAGAGCTAAGGCGAAGACAAAAAGAGGAAGAAACACAAGCGGCCAAAGACGTTGCCTCTATTTACTCCGCGCTCAAGTTTGTCGCCGAGGTAATTTGGCTTCAATCCTTCAGCCTGTCATCTTTGACACTGTTTTTATGGGCAGGTTCCAGAGACAGACGGGAGTGGTCTTCCCGTCCCGGAATGGAAACGACAAATGCTTGCCAAGAAAGCTGCAGAGAAAGCAAAAAAGGAGGCAGAGGAGCAACGGAAACTAGAAGCAGAGGCAAAGAGAGCTTCTGCCATTCCGCTATGGAAGCGGCAGCTCATGCAGCGGAGAGACAACGATGGGAAAAGTGCTCAATAGTCATAAACCACGTTAGTTGAGTTTGCTAGACGCTTCTAGTGAGGCGATTCCTAAGTTTTTTGATTATTAATTCCAGTTCCCCTCGTTCTAGTTACACAAGGAAAAGCGGTGACGCCTTTACGAGAAATCAAGATTTTGAGTTAAACAAGCTGCAATAATTTTTACACAATTTCTTAATTTTTACCTAAGAATGACTAGTGCTCAAAGTTTTACTGTTGGCTGATCGGACTTGGACCTAGCGGTTAATAAGGAGTCAGGGCTAGATTACAGTTAGAGTTTCTATCGCGTGCCCCTCCCTTCATCCTCCCCTTAATTTCTTTTTCCTGTTCTGATTCAACTATCGATCAGCGTGCTAAATTCCAAATTCTGAGTCTGAAAATTTTAGGGCTAATAGTTAGTAAGTAGTAATCAGGCTCATCTTCCAATACCAGAAAATAATAAGCATACATTCATCTCCATCACTAACACCTTGTAATCCACTTCGCTGATAATTAACGGCAAAGTGTAATTAATTTAAGAATAATTACTAAAAGGAGAGAATTCTATCGAAACAGAATCCACTACAATTAATGCCTTTATTTTAATTAATTTTTGGGAACCGGACGATTTTGCGTGTAAAGACTCTACCCTATCGCTCTTTCAAAAAGCCAACAAAAGATCGGCTTACCCGTTTTTTTTTGTATTGAGCTTATAGGAACTGCGCTTACCGTGTAGCAATCGCGTCCGGCTTTTCAGGTGATTAAGTTTCACGTGACATGTTACCCGTTCCCCAAAAACAAGATAAAGCTTAAGCTAAATCAAAGTTTGGCTTTTCATGCCAAGAGGACACGCTGCATTTTGGGTACATACGCTAGCGCTAAGCTGTTCTTGATGTTCTATTTAGCTTCTAAGGGCTCGAGAGTATTGAGGAATTAATAAAGAAAAACACTTTAGCAGTCTCTGCCACCATTATTGAGGTGGCGGCTTTGTTGGTAGGAGTGTGATCACTTGCTAATCAAACATTAATGTAATACTTTGCCCTATGCTTTTATTACGGCCCACAGAAGACTTGAAGTAGCAGAGAGAATCCCTACGAAGCAATCCCGCAAATGAGAGGTTCCTCCGGCTGCCATTGGAACCATTAAAGCAGCACAAGTGACTATCATTGCCGTATACCAAAGGTCAAGCAAAGAGGACAGGAATAAAGAAATACAGAATAGTAATAGGGTCACTTGGGAGTAATAGCATGGTATCGGGATTACTTAACCAGCCGCACGTACAAGAAAATAGAAGTCTTGAAGTCTAGGAGATGATTACTACTACCAAGACCGAACATGAAAAATGGCAGAAGAAGAAAACTCTCAGTCTTTTAATACGGGATTTTTAGTTGCGGGTCAAAACTACCTATGATCATGCAGGCAAAACTGGAAAATGAATTTACGGATTGGGGAATTACAGAAATACTGTCAGTAACGTTATTAGCGTAACAAGCATTAGGAATGGAATCCATGTTTTGAGGAATCCTACAAAACTGACGTAACGAGACTTAAAAATCATGTAAATAGAGAGCCAAACCATGTTCCAGGATTTAGAACCGTCATACTTCATTTCGTTTAGCGCGTAAGCACAGTGTGAATGACAGTTATCGCAGATGAGATTATGCATCCGAGTCTTGTATTCTTCTGATGCATACAGAATCCCCCGATCCCATCCAGCAATTCCGCCCTCTGCTAATAACGGATCTAGAGATCAGCATGACAATCAAAGACTTAAAATAAATTCAAGCCCATAATATACCTAAAACACATTGCCTCACCAAGGACCCAGTACTTCGTAGGTTTCCCAAATGCCATATCATCTTCAGCAACATAATACGGACCAGCAAAATCTCTGATGACCCCTGATGAGTATGCTATACCCATGTGCCCGATTACTGGGAAAAGCCATCTTCAATTAGTCAAAAATAAACAAAAGTATTAATGAGGACAAAGAACGACTATAGCAAATTAAGTCATCATTTCTCCCAGTAAAATGATATGCTACTATTAGGTTCTTGCATGACGTCTTTGCGAAGGTTCTGGAAAGATTGGTCTGAACGACTGTGGTAGCCGACGTAAACAAAACACATTAGAGACTGACCACCCCTAACTTCATGTCCACTAAATCGGCTGCGACACTTTATTTCCGGAACCTTCGCAACGACGTCATGCAAGAACCTAATTATTTCATATTTAACTTGCTGAGCATTTGCTAAACAATGGACCTCAGATTCAGTAAGACAAGTATGAGCTTTTCACTTACGTTAAAAGTGGAATAGGAGTCCACACGATGCAAAAAGGAAACTTTGATCTGCGAATGTCAATGTCCATTCCTTCCCCGTCTCGTTCTCGCTTGTAACTGGCCATGGATCTGTTTCTCCCCGTGGTGATCAGAACTCAACTGGCAACAAATTAACCAGGGAAATGTAATGTTAAAACCTATCGGATCAGACGTAAGATTTGATAATAAAAATCGAAAGAAGGCAAACAAACCTAGCCTAACAAAAAGGCCTTACTTTGGTGAGTTTTAGGGTCCAGGTGCCTCAGCACTGTCTCTGGCTCCTCGTGTCGTGAAGTTCTGGTGCTCAGGTCACTTGGTTGACCCTCAAAGCCTCATTACCAACTAATTTTAAGTTAATTCTTTCCCAAATTGAAGTGGAAAAGCAAAGTTAAGTTAACAAAAAAAATTAGCTTTTCATACTTATAGAGACGAGAAGGCGCCTCCACTTGATTTTTTGCAGTCTTATCTTAGCCAATACAGCCAGGGAGTTTAAGCTATATTTGATAAATTTATTAAATTTTGCCTAGGTCAAATTTAGCTTACTAGGCTAAAGACCTACTTCGATGTTTCTACCAATAAAAAGCGCTACCAAGAGCGCGATGCGGCCAATTAAAAAAATTACATTATTATTTCAAGATGAATTCACTCATTACCATTGTTGTGGTTTATTAATTGAAGTAGTGAACAGCAAAAGTCATTTAAATCTTAGTAACTTAGTTCTAATTCGATTTTCTGTTTACTACATCATTTTATTCTACTTTGCGTACGGATTGCAATGTTGCCGTTTTTCCTATGTCAAATTTAGTCTACTAGGCTAAATTTGACCTAGGCAAAATTTAAATTTATCAAATATAGCTTAAACTCCCTGGCTGCAATACGGAGCCGGAGGGATGTCTGGTGGTGGTCCCGTGTGATGTGGTGGGGAAAGCTCTACTCTATAAAAATTCTCACGACCTGTTGTTTGCTCTACTAGGATTGTGGATCTGCTGTTGTGAGATCATGATTTTTTTATAC
>JABASM010000838.1:0-18299 GCA_019776545.1 Brachystomella parvula | reverse complement strand
CGGTGAGGTTAGCTGATTGACCTTTGGCGACCCCTTGAGGTCACAGATATGAATGCCTCGCTTCAAGCTAATACAAAAGTTAAAGCAATGGGTCAGTATTACTTTACAGACAAGCTAGAGATAAAGAGTAATCGAGAAACGTATCATCATGAGTGGGGATACGTTTCTCGATTACTCTTCGTTCGTTGGGTTGCCATTTTGTTTTGTGTGTCGCCTGTCATGACGACATTCGCCGCCATTTTATGTGAATAAAAATTAGAAAAAAAATAAACACTAAAGAAAGAGGAGGTCGCTTTATAATATTTAAAAAAAATGGAGGTGATTGGGACGAAGGAATGGTGGGGAGGATGATTGACGGCTGCTTTGGAATGCGGATCTGGCAGATGGGATTTTGAAGGGGTAAAGAAAAATCCCTTTGAAATATGAAGGTCAGAGAAGCCCTTGATATTTTTCTTAAAACTCTCACAGCAGAATTTTACAAGAAAAAATATCAAGGGCTTCTCTTCGCTCCCCAAAAAAACTAAAAATAAATGACTCAAGGCATTTCAATTTCTTTCATCCTAGTTCATCATCATTCCCGTCCCCAGTTCGAATTCTTCATTGCCCTTTCCCAGTACTTATTTCTTAAAAAATTATTTCGCGATTTTCATAAAAAAAAATTAAGAGGAGAAGCAAACCCTGATTTCTTACGCTGCTTGACCCAGGAAGCATTTCCAAAGTATCCAATCCTTACCTAGTTTCAGTGAAGAAACGGAATTTAAAATTCCAAAAACAGATTAAGTGGATTAATACAAAAGTGCAAATAACAATTTCATTCAGTGTAAGCAAAAAAACGGAAGGAAAACTGAAAACTCGAATTCAAAGAGGAGGACGGGGGTAACTGAAAATGGAGAAGGTAAGAAATTGCAATTTTTATACTTAATAACTGTGGCGGTGGGGCGAAAAAGAATGCATCTCAATTACGTCCAATTATCTTTTCCGTAAAAGTCGCACGCTGGAGTAAACAGCTCGCATAGCCAATTCCAAATTCGCACAGCCATTCTAATTTCTTGACAGCAGATGAGTACACAACTAGCGTTAGGATATGGAAAATCTATTCAAAATTCAGTCATTATTCACTGCGCTGAAGTTAAGCAGAGGTAGGAACACCGCCATCGTGATTTTGCGGTTAAAAATAATCCTCAGATGAAAAATTAGGAGTAATTTTTTTTCCTTTTGAGCAAAAACAAAATAAAAGACAGCTGAAGCTACTGCCCATGCCCTTAAGAATTCAGAATTCGAGTAAGAAAAAAATTTGAAATCAGTGAGCAGATTTTTAACAATGGAAACTGCATACACGAATAGAAAAGCCTACCGGAAATTCGATGCCCACCGGAATACTCAAAATATTGTTTAATGTTCTTTTGATGGAAAAATTCTGCAGGCATTAGAATTTCACAGACTCCAACTCGTCTACCCTTGCCTTGAGTAGAACAGAGGGGGATGGGGTAGATTTTCAGAGATTCTAGTAATAATAGGCGTGAACATCATCATTTCATTTTAATGGGATTAAGTCCCTTTAAAATATTATTTTTGCGAGGACACTGTGACTCTCTCCTCCATTTGGAATCCTCCGTGAATTCATTCGTGTGCATGGTTTCATTCATTCTGTCTTTTTTAATCTCTCGAGTATTTGATTCGGTTCGATCCTAGCCTCATATTTATTAGAACTTACACGCACAAGATAACAACGTCCCAGCAGCCTATGCCAGCATCCTTCAAAATTCGAACCGCGATTTGCCAATTAATTTTTATTTTTGTGTATTAACACTATTTCTATTTTCAGGCAAAACTTTCCATCCGGACTAAAATCAGAGTTGACAATTTGTT
The DNA here is from genome assembly GCA_019776545.1 of Brachystomella parvula. Classification (NCBI taxonomy): domain Eukaryota; kingdom Metazoa; phylum Arthropoda; class Collembola; order Poduromorpha; family Brachystomellidae; genus Brachystomella; species Brachystomella parvula. The sequence goes on along the minus strand of JABASM010000838.1, from coordinate 16,430 downwards.
TGAGCAGATGAAGCTCTCCTTGGTCAGGGAGGATCCACCTCCGCCTCCACCAAAGAAGCGAAAGGTGTACAGGAAGCTGCCACCTCTCATCAAGCGTCCCACCGCCGTTCCGGTGGCAATTCCGGCGGGGCAGGTGAGTGTTTTTTTTTTTGAATAATTTTTTTAAAAAAGTTGAAAAATTTAACTTTGAATTTTTTTTTTAATTTTTTTTTTTTTGATTTCAGCCAGTACATTATGGTCGTGGATCACGTCCGCCTCTCCCACAAGTGGATAAGTTCCACCAACTTTTGAAGGTAAGCAATTTTTTTTTTCCTCTTTTTTCCCAAAATCTTTTTCTCTGTCAATTTTTCACAAAAAAATACCTGACCTGAATTAGGACCAGGTCACCGGTGATAGAAGAGAGGAGTAGAAGTGGATCTCCTATGAGATCCTTAAAGCTCGAAACTCTCGACTTTCACTGGAGATCTGGGGGGGGGGGGATAGGCATCTTTTCTTCTTTCATTAAAAAAAGAAATCCCCGATTTAATATTGGCAAAATTAAAGCTAAATTACATTTTCTTAAAAAATGTTTTTTAGAAATTTTTTTTTTGTTTAATTAATATGAAATGAAGAGAGTGAAAATTCCAATTTTCCACCAAGTGAATGCGGTGGGAATGGAGCTGCTGCTGGCTTCTTTGGCAAAAGAAGTAGGCACTTTCCTATTAATTAAATTTAATTGAAATTACTTGATAGAAATTCTGATTAAATTAAGAGGGGAATTTACATGGCGGGATTGGAAGAGCTGAATCCCAATCCTTCCATGAGAATCATGCAATCCCTCAAAACGTTTTTCAAGTCCTCATCATGGACTGTCACATTCTCGGAGATGTGAGCAAGCTGAATCAGCTCACAAGCTTTTTTTGCGAATTTACGGAAAAAGCCTACAGTAAAAAACAACTGATTTTAAAACTAGAAATTAATTGAAAGGAAAAAATTAGTTTATTACCCTGGTGGTATTTTTCCTCTGAGGAGCTGGCGTTTGGATACGTTGGCTGGGCAGTGGTGGTGTTGATTTCCTGCACTGCTACAGTTCCAGCCCCAGATTTGAATTTTTCTGGGTCAGTCTCTCCTTTTTCCTCTGACCTAGGTATTTCTGTAGTAGCAGTGGTGGGCTCCGCGTTGGCATCTTTAGTTTCATTGTTTTCCGGAGCAAGGGAAGTAGCACTGCTAGAATTGTCCACGGTTGGCTTCTCTGAGCTTTCCGTTGCTTTGGGAAAAAAATCTAAAATAAATATAATTTGATTTTCAAACTGGGAATTGATTGAAACAAAAAAATTAGTCTATTACCCTGGTCTTTTTTTTCTTCCGAGGAGCTGGCATTTGAATGAGAGGGCTGGGCAGTGGTGCTGGTTTCCTCCAGTGCTGCAGTTCCAGCCCTAGGTTGTTTGAATTTGTCTGGGTCAGCCTCCCCTTCTTTCTCTAGCGTAGGTATTTTAGTAGTAGCAGGGGTGGGTTGAGTCTCAGCATCTTTAGTTTCATTGGTTTCCAATTTAGGAGTAGCTGGAAGGGAAGTAGGCAGTTCAGTAGTAGAAGGGGTGGGTGGAGCCTCAGCCTCTTTAGTTTCATTAGTTTCCAATTTAGGAGGAGCTGGAGGGGAGGTAGCGCTGCTGATGCTAGAATTGCTAACGCTTGGCCCGTGAATCCCAACCTTTTCTTTCTCCAATTCTCTTGGTTGATTGAAATTAGGGATTTTCAAAGTATCTTGGACAATTATGGTGGCTGCAGGTGGTGGGTAGGATGATGGTGGCGGTGGTAGGGAAATATCTGGCTGAGTTTTTTGTTCAGAAGAGGGACTCTGAATTTTTTTAAGAGTGACTTGAGGATTTGCAGGCAGATTCGCAGTGGTAGCTTGAAGGGAGGTTGGAGTGGTGTGAGGTCTTTGTGTAGGTGGCCGTGTTGGTGGGGTCCAGGGCATTATTGGTGGGGTAGGAGCAGGCGTAGGCACAAATGAAATTTTAGACGGCCACATGTCAAAGGGCTGAGGTGAAAGAGGGACCAGCGCTGCCCTGTTAAAATTAGCCTAAATTAGTCTTTTGTTTTTTCTTTGTTTTAATTTACGTAAATTTACCTGAATTCTGAGCAGCTTCTAAAAGTCCTGATAGGTTCCATCTGGGGAGTCACTCGAGTGACACATCTGTATGCCAGTTCCTTTGTCCTGTAGAGTTGACACCCTCCTCCTAAGCACCTTCGACAGTAGTCGTAGGTGCTCACACCGCCTGGACTTTCGCAGTCGATGGACACAGCTCCAAGGTAGAATGCAGAAAATGCCAAAAATAAAATTGCACACTTCATAATTTCACCAAGTTTGAAAATTCCAAAACAAAAAACTTTGAACTCTAGATTAGTGTATTCCTTGCTGAATATTTTTCAAACTGAAAATGGAGTTTTGGTGACTCAGATTCTTTTGTCCTTTTCTATACGTGATCTTGGGATCAGAATATTCAAATCCTTGTTGATAATTATTGGTTATCGCTCACACTCGGAGCCATTTAATAAGTTAGTCTCATTACGCATAACGCATAGCGTCCCTGGAGGTTCAACTAGGAAAAGAGGAAAGGAGAATGAGGCGAAAAGTAACTAAGGATGAATGGGGGAAGGGGGGGGTTATCAGTCATCATTTCTGTTGTATAGCTGGAAAGAAAAGTTAGTTCCATCAGCTGACCTTTTCATTTAGTTAATTTATTTAAAATTAAAATGTCTGTTCAAGCTCTAGTTTGTTCAAATTATTCCAAGTGTGAACCTTGCGTCTCACAGGGGTGCGAATTTGTCGTTTATGCGAATTCTACTTCTCTCTGCACCGAAGAAGGCAACGTACCCCCTGGAAGGAAAGACTGGGACATTTTTCCGGGGGATTTAGTCAGATGCAGGGAAATTGAACCTCAACCACCGCTCCCAGAAACTTCCAATACTGTCTTTGGATTGTCTCTCTGTTTGGGCAAGTAGACATTTTTTAACTAAACTTTGATTCCAGTCGTCAAATACAGGCCAAAAAATTGACAACAACTTTTTTGCATTGAATAGGAATTTTGGTTTTTCTCGTCCTCGTTTACTTTGGATACAAAATGCGAGAAAGAGTCAGGGCTTTTGGAATCGGTCTCATTCATCGTGGTCGTCATTTTCAAGATGCAGCAGATATGCAGGAGATGGAATCAATTTTGTAAAGTGGCTCGCCCCTTGAATCTTTAAAGAATTTTTATTTATTGTTTCTAATTTCCTAAAATCAAATATACAGAAATCATGCACTTAGCAAATTAGAGTCTTAAGAGTAGCAGGGTTTACTATCTACAGGGGAGGTTTAATAACTACTAAAATTAAGATAAAGAGTTTCTTTTATTTTATTCCTATTTGCAGTGAAGGGCCAAGATTTCTTCTTTGTCTTCGGCCTACACAAATTGACAGAATTTTTTTATACACGTACCACGAAATAAAACTAGACAGAAATCCTGTCACAAAACCTACAAGAAAAAAAAAAGAAACCTGTCAATTTACTTTTCAATCAAGACATTTTTTGACGTGCAGTCTCTTACCAGCAAAACATGTAACGCATAACTGTATCCCGTCATAATCCTTTGATGGAAGACAGAGATTGGGCGGATTTACTTTTTTTGACGTGTTTGATGAGGAGCAATTAAACATTTTCTTAATCATTGATTTGTAGTCGACTCGATTGTAGAGTTGACGGCATTCATGAGGCTTGTCAGCGCTGTCAATCAAAATTGTTTGTTCCTTGATTGCATTTTGAGAATCGTAACAAATAAAGGTCTCATTTTGCCGAAAGGCATTTTTGAGCCTTAAGAATTTATAATTTCTTCCTGTACAATTCATACATCGGCTAGTTATATCTAGGTGTTCTAAAAACAAAATTTAAATTATTAAAAATTGGAAATCTTTAGAAAAAAAAACTAAGTCTGGCTCACCACCGCTCCCCATTGACACTGACAAAAGAAACAAGTCGAGAAATACGTAGAAATTCATAATTTCAGATGAGAAAGTAGTAGTTGAAATTCTAAATGTAAACTAGTCAACTCGAAAAAATACTTTCTCCTTTTATACATTATTTAATTTACTCAAATTATTAATTACTTACTCAAGAGCTACATCAAACAAATTTATGCTTCTACTACGATGGCTCGAACCGCTTTTGCAATCGCTGATCCGCAACGTAGAGGGATCAAGTAATTTTTATCGATGCAATGTTGACAGGGTTCAGAAATTGAATTCATCATTTTTCTTGCGGTTCTTGCTTCGTTTTTCAACAATGGAAGTTTGAACATTTCTACCGTATTTCCTGCTGAGGCAAGTTCTCCTGAAGGTCTGAGTAGCAGGTCTTGCGAATCTGCCGATTTCACATCCATAGCGTATACTACTCTCCCCAAGTCATATACCCCACTAGAAATATTCGTTTCACGTTTAAGCAAAAACCTTTTTTAACAATTGAGCTATTTTTAAATAAAACCATAAAAGGGTCAATCCTGTCACCTCTCGTAGGAGGTACTATTTTGAAGACAAAACCCAAAAAATCTTTTTCTCAATTTTTATTTCTTTAACTAAGTAAGTAAGTATACAAAGTATTGTTGGATGATTCTCCAACTTCGAGACGTTACCGTGCTTTTGTAAGGTGCGGCCTGCCGTTGCTAGGTATAGAAGTCCAAACAATGTTGCCGTCATAAGAAGTAGTGACAAGATCAAAATGGTCAAAGTTTCGGCTGAAGAAACTCTTCTGGCTCTATTTGACAGGATGTATTCGTAACGTCGACGGTAGTCTCCAGATTCAACGTCAGGTTTACGTCCATAATTTTGCTTAAAGTCTGCGTCGTAGATTCTTTCATAGGCTTTCTTAAAATCTCGAGTGCCACAGACGTCCATGATCACGCAGGTTAAGCTATTGTTCTTAACACTTCAAAATTCTGCTACAAATTGAATCTCAGTTCGAGTCTCTCATCATCAAATAATTCAAGAAAAGCAATCGAAATCTTTATATATGAGGATTTTATTTCCTTTTTCTAGCTTATTTACAGCATAAATTAACTAGTTTGATTTTCTCAACTTGAACTTATTTGTAGGAGGACAGAATTTTAACCCTGTCAAAATGATGAGCTACTCCTTTGTTTTCTTTTTGAATCCATTCTCGAGCAGCAAGTCATCCCGCTTGACGTTCTTGAGCGTGACAGGTTTATTTTAGAGCATAAAAAGTTAAAAAAACCTTTCACTAAATTTTCATTAAAATGCAAGTCATGTTCTTTAAACTTTTCTTCGATGATGAATTCTAAAGTCTTTTGCTTTACTATTCTAAGATAAAATACATACAGACAAAATAAAGCGCAGGTGTTTGTCGATTCCATCTGAAGCTGGAGATTATTTTCCAAAACTAATTTTAGGTTTTGATGAGGGATCAAAATCTTGTAATCATCTAGTGACAGGCCAAAGCTGTCAAAAACTTCAACTGTATCTTTTCCGTTGTAAATAATGAGTAGCCAATGAGTTCCAGGTAGATTTCTGTCAATCAAAGGGTTAAGAATGAAGCAGGGTCCATTCTCTCTCAATTTGAAAAAATTTACCTTTTGTCTGAATTAATTACCGCTGCTACTTCAAGTCCCTTTTCAAATTTTAATTTCCCAGTTTCATCTCGAGCCAAAACATGAGGAATGACGTTTTTAATTTGATTTTGGACAAGAATATTTTTCATGATGGCCAGTAGACACCCTTCGTCCATTTTATGAAACTGTCACAGTTCCTATTTGAGCAATTTCTATAATTTCCTGAACGTATGAGAGGCAAATCAAGTGCAACGGTTTTGATGGAGCAGTTTTAAAGGTTAATGCCGCCTGTTTAGTAAACAAAATGTCAATCATTTAGTTTTATAAAAATTCATTTTTGCAACTTACTTTGAGCACTCCCGTCATTGATGGTGTGAGGCTGTGGACTGACACGGGGAGGGGGGAAATGTGGAATAAATAGATGCAGTAGCCATTTTTAAAATCTAAACGATTTATGCCATTTCCATAGCTCTTGTCGGCGACAGCATTTCGAAGTGAGTAAAATGCTTCGAGATAAGAGTCGTCTGTGTCAAATTTCATTGTTTGATACTCAAAGCCAGGGTGATCAGCTTTTAGAGTGATTGAGGTCAAATCGTGTGGCTCAAAATTGAAACCATTTTTGTCAAATGCTCCCATGTAGCTGCTACTTGGAATTAGAGCCACAGCAACAAACGTAGGTAGGCGCCCCTGAATTAATTGATCAGTGAGATGGGTTGGGCTTCCTGTAGGAATTTGCGAGGTTCCCACCTGACCAATAATAATTAACTTTATTAATAACTTAAAACTCATTTTTCTCTGAAAACAAAAACCTACTTTTATATTTGTAATTGGATACTTGGCTTTCCAACCCTTGTTAAAAAAAGCTCGATGCCTAGCTACAAGATCTGGATGAATAGTTAGACATTTTATCAGCAACTGACATTCGTCTATTGCAAACTTGTAGGAAGTCCCGGCAGCAGGTGTTTTACATTCAAGTGCAAATTGTGGAGAATTCCTAGTTAGGCTTAGAGTAAACAGAGTATCGGGAACAATATATCTCTGTTGTTGAAATAGTGGGACTGGAACGGGGCCCATCATGTGAAATTGCTTGCTTAGAGCTGCAAGATCCATTCTTTTCTTGAATCCAGGATTGTCATCTTCGTAGCGTTCGTAAACGGAATCCTTGTAGCAAAGCATACTGGATAAGAAAGATTCTTGTTCTCCTTTGCTTTTTGTTATTAGCAGGGGTAAAATTGCCTTATAGGCAAATCTGCATTCATCGTCATGAACCACTTTTTGATTCATAATTAGGTGGGCATTGCAAAACATATTATATAAAAAGTAGTTGGATGGAGCCACTCTGTCTCCTGCTTCAAGCGCTGTCCCATTTTCTTTTGTGACTCTGACTTTGACAGATATGACACTTTGTGAGAGGTCAAAGTACTTGTCTCGGCTGTTGAAGTTAAATACGATTGGTGAATATTCTTGGGTGACGCCCGTCACGGGAGACACTGACATGAAGCATGAGCTAAGGACTGATACATCCGTGTTGCTTACTTTGAATAAATTCAAATTGGATCTAAAGCTAGGCTTAGAGTACTCGTACACTGAACAAGATTCCATTTTACTAGGATTTAAGTTTATCGAAAAAAAGTCTTGTTGGGAGTATTTTGATTTCTGCAAGTGGGGTAGTTCCTCGGAGCTTGAAAATTTGCGACTGAGCGTCGCTGTGTCTGAGTCTTTCTTTTTCTACCCCCAACTTGTCGCTTTGAGGAGACACGTCTTCTTGCTGCAGCGCTTTTACGACCCCGCCCTCGCTGAGCTTTTCTTCTTTGACGCTTACCCCTGACTCTTCTTTTTCTTTTTCGCTTGCCTCCACTCTGAGTGGAACGAGGCTTTCTCTTCCACCGTAATCGTCTCTTTTTGCTATTTTTTTTTGCAAACTTTCGTCTCCGCCCGCCTCTCTGTTTTTTCTTTCGAGCTCGAGTTTTCATTTTCTGCAAGGGTATAGTGTAACTAAAATCTAGCGGATTTAAGCCAATTCCACCTCCAGTTTGATTTTTAGAGGATGAAGGTTCGACTGGGAACGGGTAGTCACTACTTGATTTTGATGAAAATTCTTCATCTTCGGATGCATCTAAATGTGTCCCATCTTCGTGTGGTGGTTCAAGGACACACTTTTCTCCGCTGCAGTCCATTTTCCGCATTTTTGTTCAACTGTCTGACTGGTTTCACTTTCACTTTCCAACTGAGCGAAATTTCTCAGAGTACGCTCCTAAAATGGAAGGTTGCAAATGTTGGAGTTTCGGGATCAAGATCTATAAAGCGATCATTTTCGTCTACCAAAGTTAAACTGATACTAGTATCCAGTTTCCGAACAATCGGAATGTATAGTAATTGCTCAAATTTCGATTTAATTATTTCAGCAGAGTGAGAATTTGGCAGCAACCTAACAATGGGTTTGACACATCCTTTAAAATATTGCGGTTCAACTATGTCCGAAAGCACAATCATATAGTCTGATGATAGCTTAAAATCAATTGTTGAATTGGCAGGAACTGTATTTGAAGTTCCGTGCCAAACAATTAAAGGATTAACGCCAAACAAGTCACTAATGAATTCACTTAGTTGAATATAGAGTAATCCTTCTTTATATGGGTTGGCATTGTAGGCAAGAGAGGATCCATTGTAAACAAAGGTTGCAGCGTATTTATGAAGTGCCAAATTCATGTTGGAAATTAAATTTACAGCGTTCTTTACTTGAGGCTCAAGAACTTTTACAGAAACTCGATCGTCGGTATAAATTTTAATTTCCATTCTGTCTGTTGCGGGAATCAAGTCAAACAAGGGTTGCGAATATTCTTCCTCTGCCCTATGAACTCCCTCAGGGTAAGACGGCTTTGTAAAACCCAAAGCTCTCGCATATTCTGGGCGGATTGATACGGAATAATTTTTTTCATCTTGCTTCAGTACAATGTATTTTTTATTATCCGCTGTACCTTCCATTTGGAAACGAAGTTTCAATTGATATTTTTCAAAGTCTTTGTTTACATCCTGAACGTAGTATTCAATTCTTTCCTTCTTTTTTTCAAATTCATGAGCACTCTGCTTCCGAACTACGATACTTATTTCGTCATCACCAGGATTTGAGAAAATTTCCCTTTTCGGTTTCGAGTTTCCTGATTTATAATATAATTCAACTAGCGCAGCTTCCAGTGGCCCTGAAAATGTCTCTACTTCCGTCTGAAACAGTTTATTTGTAAAATGAAAATTTTTATTTTCTGGATAGTAATTTAGCGAAGCGTCACTTGTAACTGTAACGTATGAAGAATGTGTATAATTATTATGTCGTGTTAGCCGCGGCATTTCGCCTTATTGGTTGTTTCTTTTTCTTTGGAATCAAAGACGGATGAACTACGTTCAACTCAAACGGAAGAAAGTATCCTTCTATTATTTCGTTCTTGACGTAATCTTTCAAATAATAGTAATTTGTGGGCACAGAGCTGTTTAACAAAAAAAAAAGTTAAACTCATGAGCTTTAAATTTTGTGACTGAGTCAGAAAATCATACCTGACGCGTTTATATATGCGGAAAACCTAGAATTTAAAAATTTTCGAAGAAATATTATCTAGCGAGTGGGCAATTTTAAATTAACCAACCTCTTCAGAATATCCCTGAGCCATGGTAGCTTTGGTAAATAGTGCTCTAGCTGTCGAGATTCTAACAGGGGTATTCAGTTTGAATTCAAAAGGTTTCGCACTCTTGCCAATCACGTTTCCATACAAGTTGAGAAAAACGTCCGCCTCGTTGTTTAAGTTTACCTCATTTGGAGCCATTCTAATTAATTAATTGTTTCATTCAAGGTTCATGAGCAGGATAATGAAGAATAAAAACTTACTTAATGGAACTGTGATAGGTGTTATTGTAATTTCGTACAATGTCAGCAAACAGCTTTTTAAAATTTTTAGTTCCGCTGTAGTACATTGCCCGGGCTAATCGCTTTCTCAGAGTACCAATTAGACGCTCCACCATTGAAACTTTTATGTTAGAGTGAGTAAAAAACAACTTGATTCGTTTCTTTTTTAATTCTAAATCGAGTTTTTTGTTCAAGAATTCTTTGCCTATAATTTTTATAACAAAACAAAATTAAAAGCGTGCTATATTTAATTAATCAATCGCTTGTCAAACCTTGATCCACCTGTATCGTTGCGGGCAATAACCCGCCCATTTCATTTAAAATTTGCATGAGGGCAGCAGTTATGTCATCTGCATTTTTAGTTTTGCTAAACTTGTGGTACGCTTTCCTAACAAACATAGAAATACTTGAAATCATTATCCCTAAGCGTAAAAAAATGGCATAAACTAACCTTGAAAACATATCAATTGCCAATACAATTACTGGAAATGTCGGCAAAAGTTGATTCACAAACATCAAATCTACGCCAAGCTGTAAAGAAATGCGAATCGTTATTTAAATAATTGGTAAAACAGATTGAAATTACCTGATGACCCATGAAAAATACTCGAATTTTTCGTAGCTTTCCTTTAAGCCTAACACGCTTAAACAGACTGTAGCTATTGAGGGCTCTAAGAGCATCTTCTACATTTTTTGGATCCTTGTAATTTTTTGTGCGCAAAAAATTCGGCAAGCCGGTAAATGAAGCAGGATTTTTAATATTTTGATAAGACTGCTTATACTTGTTTATTACTTCTTTAGACATTGTAATGGCGGAAACTTACACGATACTAAACTAAAAATTCAAATGTAGGTTTAATTTATTTGTCCATTTCCTTCTCTAACAAACAGAGTCTTTCCTTTTCTTTTTCCCTGGCATCTATGCTTGACCGATTTCTTGTATTTCCCAATTCAAATGTAAATTCCGTGTTGAGTACTAAATCCTCTAATCTTCTTACTCGGCTCAAAGCAACAAAAGAAAGACATGGAGCCATTCTAAAAAATAGCGATGATCTTCCGCTAGAAGATTCAGGAAATCCAACACATAACTTGTCCATTGTTTGTCCCTGAATCTTGTGAACGCTTGTAGCGAAAAATAATTCCAATGGGAAATTTGAGTAGGAAAACGAAGTGCCTGAGACTTTATCAACCATGGGAATTTTTATCCGATTAATAGGAACATCATCTCTCATTCCAAAAACTGGACCCTTGTAAATATTTTTGTCAAAGAGTACCATAACGGCAGTGACAAACCCTTTTTTATCTTTGACAATCTCGGTCACGGTACCGCTCGCGTGATTATAGAGACCTACTTCGCTCCAAACATTGTGAGAGAGATAGACTCTAGCTCCTTTACATACTCTAAAAACTGGAGCCATTTGTTGTGGAACCCCCTCTGGGGTGATGCTGGGTATTGTCACAATTTCCTTTTCAAGCATTTCCATTCGAAATTCATTGTAGAGGTTAATCATCTTGTTATCGGCAAAAATCATTAGAGCTTCCATAAACATTTCCAATTCTTTTCTGGGCAGCCGCTCTGCTACTCTGCTATTGACAAGATCCAAATCTTGTTGTGTTACTCGACTCTGGCGAATTCTTTCGAGCATATTTCTAAAATTTTCTTGATCTGCAGAACTCTGCCTCATTTGAGTTACCAAATGAACTGCTTTCTCAAAACTTTGATAAGCATGGTAGCCAATTTGCTCCAGCCCGTTTAAATCAGGCGGAGGTTTGTATAATGAAAAATCAGCAACAGGAGGCAGCTGATTATGATCTCCAAATGCAATGATACTGCATCCTGGGTTAAATAATTAATTTAAAGTTAGAATGCATATTTGCTAATAATCATTCCACTCCCCCACCTCCAAAATAATCCCCGTCTTGAAATATTGCCGACAGTCGAGTTGACATAAATCCCAGAAACCGGGCTCCTGTATATATTTTAAGAATTAATTCATGTCAAAAAGCATCTCGTCGACGTCAAATTACCAATCATTGAAATCTCATCCAAAAGAAGAAAACGGGTTCCTTTTAAATATTTCTTTGCAGCAATTATGTTGTCACAGGGGTTCTGGCTATGATGAAACATTGGGAGGCGTAGACAGGAATGGACAGTTTCACCTCCAATCATGTGGGCGGCAGCTGCCGTAAATGAAATTAATTTATGCTTTAAGCTATACCGATCTAGGAGGTTGGAAATTGCATAAATTAAAAATGTTTTTCCCACGCCCGGACTTCCAGTAATTAGTAAACGGAGTGGCCCTTCCGGGTTCCTAAGATAGTCCACTACAATTTTGTAAGCTTTTGCTTGTTCCTTGGAAAATGAAGAGATGTCAACTTGTCGATTCATCTTTTTTGGTTTGAATGACAGCTTTGACTTTTCTATAAAATTTAAATGAGATGGCTTTTTTCCTGTTTTTTTGATTGACGGGATAAAGCGAGGCTTCCACCTATTCATTTTTAAACCAAAATTAATTGTCAAAAAATAATTGTTGAGTTGATTGGACTGCTCTTGATCAAACAATGACACATACCAGCACCTGAGTTTTCCTTTATATTCATGACACTGACCCAATTTCAGGTTGCTATAAAAGAAGACGCAAACTAAATCGGAACTCACTTCTTTTGAAGCTCTCTTCCTCTCTTGTTTTCCTTTCCAATTAAGAAACATGTACCAAATTTGTACGAATCCAACTCACTCGACTCCAAGTTTACTTTACAAATTTACTCTAACAATAATTAAAGTAATATTCTTTTTTGGTGGGATTTTGTTAGTAACAGGCTCATTTGCATTTATAGGATATGCGTTGACAGTAGGATTTCTCACACTGGGCAAAGGAGAACATGTGCAAATACTTTATTTTCATAAAAAAATTATTAATGTGACAGTTGATGACGCCCTTACTATAGACTATGTATAACTTTCTCGTCGTTCGACGAATTGGCGAAAAATTTCTCATTGATTTTAGCCCAGCAGATAAATCGTATGTGTTCCACTGTGGCTTTTCAGAAGAAAAGTTGAAAACAATCATTAGTGTCCACCACCAGATTACTACTGCGTTTTTAAACCTTTGCCCACTCTCGCCTAACTGCATATCCCAGGAATTTTTAAACGAACTGATTGCAACGGGGTTAGTATTTGACGTGGCAGAAATTGGCATCACACTCACCGACTTTCAAGAAGCCAAGTTATCCTACTATCGAGATAAAAACTTGTTTAATACTTGTGACGGTTTCACCGCCACCGTGTTGCACTACTTTCTCTATTTATTCAATGCCAAGGCCGACTCCCTCACCGGTAATCCCGCTCTTGACTTTTTTTCTCGCCGTCTTAAAATTTAATTGGGCAGTGTTTGGGCTAACTCTAGACATCATAGTGCTGTTTTCAAGTTTCAAGTTTTTACACCTCAATTATCTCGTTCTGAGGGAAAGCATTAAAAACATTCTCTATTCAGATTTTCACCCAGCAAAATCATCACCCTGCCCTTTCCATATTCTCTCTGCATCAGAGACCATTAGACTTTTAGTAAATCACTCATCCTGCTGCCTATTTTGTAAGAGCAGAAAAACTAAATTATTATTTTACTTGGATCGCTGTTATTGCAAAAAGCCAAACTAATGGAATAGTGAGTAATTGCATTATAATAGTTCGAGTCCAAGTAATGTACACTTATATATTTGTGCACGATTGTAACCAAGTAAGAGGCTTTTGGTTCGGCTGCTTAAATAGGCCAGTCAAGTGTGCAATTTTAACTCAGCAGTTTTCCGGTCTCTATGAAGCTGAGGTCAGTGACCCTGACTTGTATCTTACCCTTTCCCGTATAACTGGAAACTTTATATACCTAAACCATCAGTATATTGGTGAGCAAAATTTCAACTCCACTCTCTCGCCGCTAATTCAAGAGTTAAAGGCAGCAAAAAGACTTTTAGACTTTGGCGATTTAAAAATAATTTGCTGTGAAGAACACAGGAGAGAAATATTATTTTCTGAAATTGAAAAGCTCCATGGGCCTGAGATTGGTGAATACCCCAAGTATATGAATTTGCAGCCAGCTGGCCACCATCTTGTAACCGCTTTCTCATCGGTTGTGCAAAAGTGGTTTCCATACTTGACTGGGGACTTGAGCATCGATTTTCCCATCCTCCCTAAACCGAATAACTTTGAAACCCTGATTAAACTTTTCAACTCTGGCTAGAGTGAATCTAAACGTGGCCTGGAGTTTACCACTTCAACCCGAAATGTCTTCCATTCTCAACCAGTTGAAACAGCCGTTTAATATAAATTACATTAAACGTGCAGAAACTGGTTGCCCCGGCTTTGCGGTTTGCAATGTAAAAAGAGAATATGAATCTTATAACCGCAATGGACCAGAGTATGGGAAGCAATACTCGGTGGGAGATGAGAATCCCAGCACGTACATTTGTGAGCACAACGAGTGCATGGGGATGGCAGAATATGAATTTATTTTAATTAGGCTCTTTGTACAAAAAGTGTTGAGCAAAAATGACTGGGCAAGAATTCGACCAGAAGCCACATTTTCACAAACAAAATATGATCTACAGCAGCGTCATGCCTCCAAGCGAAAGTACTACTGCTCTGGACAAACCATGACAACGCAGGCAAATTGTCAGAGAGATTTTACCCAAATCTATCAATCTGGCATTCACTATGACCCCCTCACCTGTAAGCCCTATACTAAAATCTGCCCACACTCTGGAAAATGCTGTGAAAATGCTTCGGCTGCGAAATATGCCGTCCATTACCTCGTATCATTACAAGTACTGGATGAAGAAATTTTACAACTCATGCAGACAAAGTCTTGGGCTCATCAATTGACATTTAGCCAAAATCCCCTTGCCGTCATCTCGGCCTCTATAAAACTAACTCACAAGCAGCTCTTCCCACAAGAAGGGGAGCTCTTTTGGAATCCAACATTCAGCCATGGGTATGAAAATATAATTCAGCAGCATTTTAATGCTACTAATCTGCCCTTGGCTGGGTGTCGGTATGTCCTATACAAGGGTGAACCAGGATTCGCAATGTACAAGGGGCAAGAGATTATAGTTTTAAGATTCAGGTACAATATTGGATCATTTTTAAACGGTGTCGCATGCCTCCTGGATGCAATGCCTGGCAGTTTCACGTCGCACATTCAAGACTTGACGAGATATGACAAGAGAAAAATTCAAGAGACTTATTGCTCATTACTAAATCCTCGAAAACGACAGCCTCGAGCAAAAAAACAAAAAACCAGCAATAATCCCAGCCTCACTTCCTTCACACCTCTTCCCGACTCTAATTAAAGAAAACAGAATAAACGAAATAGTGTTCATAATTTATAAGGTAAAAAAATAAATAAATGTCACAATTAAACAATTATAAAAAAATTAGCAAATGGCTAGGGAAAACAGAGTAAATAATAATTAATTAGAAATTAATTAACTCCCATCCGGACGACAGGGGCAGAAACGCGACCTGAACGGGTGGTGACGGGCGTCCCTCCTTCAGTGTCTAAAAAGAAATAATAATGTAAAATTAATATTTAGTTTTAGTTAATTTTCTTAAATATTTTGCAGACTGTAACTTAAATTGGAGAGTAATGACAAAAATGGTCACATTTAGCACTTACTATTGCTTCGTGAAGCACGTCCAGCACGCCGACCACCTCGACGAGCCGTCTGTGGACGAGCAGCAGGGACGGCAGGAGGAGCCTCAGGTGAAGTAGCATCTGCAAGAAATTATATAAATAATCAATCTTTTAAATAAATAGCTTAAAACTGTATAAATAATATTGTAACAGAGAAATAAAGCGAGCTGTGAATTTGGTTTTAACCAAAGGGTTGTTTTATTTTGTAGTCAGTTATTTTTGAGCACTCGAGGAAAAATGTACAGTGAAAAAACCTTGGAAAAGATTGAAGATTTGATGGCTGAGTTGACTCCCCCTTTATACACTCGCAGAAATGGTGTCAAGGCTCTGCGAAAAATGAAAGGAAATCTACGACGAGCAGTCGTTAGAATTGTATCTGAATCACCAGTAGTGAAAGGCAGCTACAATACACCGTTTCATAAATTTGTAGCGGCAAAGTTTGGAGCTGCAGCAGCTTTAAATAACGGCATTTTTCAAAAAAATCCTCGGCGCGTTGGGAAAATTCTAAGAAATTATTTAGTGGAAATAGACGAACTGCGATATCCTGGGTGGGATGTGCTCTAAGGCAGTGTAAAAAGTTGGACTTACAGCGAGCAATGATGGATGGAGGAACAGCAGCTGGTCCAATGACATCATAAATGTTGGTGGCACGAAGGGCAGAGCGGAGTGGAGTAACAAAGAAAAGTCCTGCAACACAAAAATAAATTTTAAATACTGGCTTACTTTTGCAAAAATAAATTCATGCCATCGCCGTCGGCAACAGCGTCTTGACGGATGCGGTCGAAAGCCCGCTGAATCCCCCGCAAGCGAATGGCATCTGGAAGCCAGCAGCAGCCGGCTCGGATCGCCATCCGGAAGTGGATCGCGAGGTGCACTACTCCATAAGCTGAAAAACAAAATACAAAATGCAAAATTTTATAGTTTCCAATGGTGCATTTCTCTAGTTAAAAGAAAAGATAAACTCGTTGCGACCCCTTTAGTTTATCCTTTAGTTTTGCCAAAAGGAATTAATGTATATCTTTTCTTTTCTTTTCAGGAAGGGGACGATACTATTTTAAACATTGAGGACAAGGACAAGGCCTACAAGCTCTTGTGGGGCGCCAAAAAGAAAATGGAAGATGCTTTCAAGAGGGTGAGAATACAAACTGCTTGTTAGCGCTCAAAGAATAAAATATTTCTAAATTTAAAAATAGAATCCAACGAATCCGGCAGCAGCAAAAATTATAGACTCACACCCAGAGTTGGAGGGTATTTTCAATCCCAATAACGTCC
>JABASM010000837.1:0-18307 GCA_019776545.1 Brachystomella parvula | reverse complement strand
TTACACCCGGTATACCCGGTTCACTCGCGCTATTCCGTACATCCGTCTTGCACGGTTTATTCTTCATCAACATCACCCTGCCACCTCGTCATAATTGGGTGTAGAAAACCCAGTAGGACCGGCGGTAAAAGGTTCGGCGGTAATGGGGGGAATCCGTTCCTTTCGTTTCGTTGTCAAGTCCACCAACCTTGAGTTCAGCCAGCTAAGCTTTGTTCTTTACCTTGTGATCGTTTGAAAAGGCACCCCCCAAAAGGAGCCCTCAAACTAAAGTTATTGAAAAACGGCTTTTCTCTTACCCCTCCTCGGTAGAATCCTAGCATAGCTACCCCAAGAAAATTATCTCCATAAGATGTTAGGTTAAAAACTAGCAGGAAATTCGAACTCTTATGGGAAAATCCTATTGGGGTAACTATCCTATAGGATTGTTCCCTCTTCCCTTTTTCCGGAGGTTATTTAGCGTTATGTAAAAGCTAATCCACTCGCCACCTCAATAAGCAGCTAGGTACGAAAAAAAAATTAATTTGATTTCTGACACATGCACTACGTTTTCGGTGAAAAATGAAAAGCCAAATGTCTCATAAGTAGCTTCCCGGATGAGTCGGAAAAAGAGAGCGAGATTCTCTGAAAGTGAAGTCAATTACTTAAATAAATCCGTAGGGTTTATCTCTCTTTCGTTCTCCTTGCGCACTCGTTAATTCATTTGCAAATGCAGCAGTTTAGAAGCGTTTTTGTCTTTAATTGAAACAAGGGAGCCCCGGGGTATTTTCGTTAGTTTTTAAGTTGAAGCAGGCCACTCCAGAGTCTTCATTTTGCTCGTATACGAATAGGTCGAAGTTATGAGGCGCGCTGCATGCCTCAATCAATGCTCTGAGTTTAACGCAGCCGAAAATTACGTTATTAATAGCGCGACCGCTATTCATGCGAATGCAATGTCCGTCCGTCCGTCCGTCCGGACGTCCGTGCGGCCGTCCGGACGCCCGTCGTCACCTACAGATCTCAGCAACGGTTGGTCGGATTGACTTGATTTTTGGTATGAGAGTTCCTTACGGTCCCTAGTTGTTCACTATTAAGTATCTAAGCGATCGGTAAAGTTTTGAAAATTTTCGATTTTTGGCCCGTTATACCCCCACTTTACACCCGGTATACCCGGTTCACTCGCGCTATTCCGTACATCCGTCTTGCACGGTTTATTCTTCATCAACATCACCCTGCCACCTCGTCATAATTGGGTGTAGAAAACCCAGTAGGACCCACCCGCCGGAGTACAACGTTAGCTTGCTTAAAAAATGCACCGATTGCCCCGAAATAAACCGGAGGTTTGAAGGTTGTGGCTACATGGTGGATGTATGTATAGTATAGCACCCTTCCCACTTCCGATTTATTTCGGGGCAATCGGTATATTTTTAGCCTAGAGAAATTCAAATACGCTGGAAAAGCGAAAAATGTTGTAAGGTTAGAAAAGCCTAAGGCAGGTCATCTCTGACTGAAGGAGACAGTTTTGGCATTTTGCTATAGACTGTTTATTGGTGTAAACAAATGAATGAATCGAATCGCTTCGCTGTTTTTATTTTTTGTGCTAAAAAAAACCTATTTTGGTTTTTCTATCACCACTGAATTGAATTGATTGACAAGGTAAAGTTGAAATACGACAGTGAACTCATCAGGGTATTTTCCTAGGCCTCATTGATAATTTTACCTTTTTTGCTTTATTTTCGATTCTAGAGCCACTGGACTCCTGAGGTCCTGACCGATACAGTACAATACAATACTCAACTCTCTCAATCAATCGTGCTGGTGAAGCTCTGCTCTTGGTTAGCAGTCGAAAAAGTGCTCCGCTTCTTAATCTTAGCTTCTTTATCCCTTTCAACTTGAGGTTAAATCTACCAGGGATTCGACCAATCCTTACAATTCATGGTAACGACTCAATGTAAGTACGATATGGACACAGGTTTTTGTTAGGTAATAGACCCAACGAAGTGACTCGTCTTTTTAAGATTCGATTCTCTGTTCAGTACTTATTTATCATGTATCTTTCTCCATAGAGACACAAAGTCAGGTTTTGCAGTGACCTCTCGCTCAACCTATAACGAGTACTTACTGGATCATTGCCTCGAACTTTCACCACCACCATCACCTCCTACGAACTCATTGCTTACCTGTTTATAATGACGCAATCCTGCTGAACTCTAATTCTTGCCATGCAGGTTAGTTGGAAAACGCCGATATCTGAAAAGCTTTAAGTATGGATCTATCGTTCATGGCGACTCCAGCTGATCGTTGAAATTTTTCCTACAATCTTTCAAACTGGAAAAAAATAAGGAAGATTTTGTTGTTCTTTTTTCGTATAAATAAAGTTGTATCGTCAGTCTCCGCCCTGGATACCTGGTCAGGTATTCCCGACGTACCGAGTTAGTGTAGGTACCTGAGTAGGTATCTTTCAAACCTCTTATTTTTCTTAGTTTTTTGAAAGACACCTACTGGGATTACTTAACATCTGGGGTTCCTGGCCAGGTATCCCTCTGGGGTACATAGCTCGGAATGTCGGAGATACCTGACGAGGTATCCAGGGTGGCGACTGATCGTCATTAATTACTCCTGGTGGAAGAAGGGTCAAAGAAAAAACTTATCGCTGCATATAGATAGATAAAACCTTCCTGTCACAGATCAGTTGCTGGGATCGCTGAAAATAATGTGAGGTCTTCCGCCCTAATTTTAAACAAGCAGCTGCGTTGTATATATACAACACAATAGAATATATATATTCTATTGTGTTGTATTTTTTTTTTGGATTTAGAAATTACCTGACGCCTCGACTGAAGAAAGTGCGATGGAAAGAAATGAAGTATTCAGATTGGGTATTCAAACCTCCACCATCGCCACTCAGACGTCACCAGATAGAGCATTCAGATCGGGTAATCGAACCTCCACCATCGCCACTCAGACGTCACCAGCCCTGGTAGAAAAAGGTGAAGAGGACACGAGAGTACGATTAATAGAAGAAAGGTTCCCATTTGTGACTTGGCTTAGAGGCAAATTTAAGGCAGACTGGCTGGAACCTCATCCGGAACTTGAGCAGCGCATGGTCAGCGTGCTGGCTGAATTCGAAAGGTGAGTTTGGTAAAGGGCGCTCTATTATTTTAGTATGTGAAAGGCTGAGCATAAGGGCTCTACTTCTGAATTTGACTTGTAAACGGGTGATATGTATTTATTTTTTAGAGCCGTGACTGAAAGTTTCTTATCAGTGAGAAGCCAAGATCTTGTGAAGCAGCTGGTAGTTATAGTGCAAGAAACAATTGAGTTGGTTCACTATATCCATCACCTCATGGATGACAATTCTATTGATCTTAGCTCCTTCCTTGACCGTATGCTGATGCATTACATTAACCTTCAACTCCGTGGTACATTGTAAGTTGATTTTAACTTTACTATCCAGCTTATAATCTGTAGTTTCATGTCCATAATAATTTTGTACTAATTACATTTCCAGAAGCAATCTGACCAAAAAGGCAATACTTGACCATATTGAAGTCGTCTTTTCTTATGTTACATCTCAGCTGTTGTTGGAAGAGTACAGAATTTTTAACATTGTCTTAGCGTCCAATTTGGTGCGTATTGACTGTGATGAGGACAATTTATGGCTTCGGAAGTTTCTTCTGCAGAAGATCATTGACAGTGCCATTGGCTGCCCCACCCTGTACATCCTCAGCCCAGTTACGCTAGTGCAGTTCATTGTAATTCTGAAGTTCTACGTCCAATGTTTCGGAAGGCTGGATCCTCTTAGCCGGGATGCACTTAAGTTTTTGCAGCGCATTCCTCTCCACTCAGTACCTCTCACTGACGAGGTTGCAGAACTTTATCCGGAGTTCGGGAAGCACGACGCCAAGGAGATGTATGAAAATGTTGAAGAGCAAATCGTGGTACATGTAAGTTCAAAATTATTTATGTTATGTAACATTTGAGGAATTTTTACTCTTCTACAATCGAATTTTAGTACGAGAATTAAAATTCGCTTTTGATTTGCTCTGTTTTGCTTTTACAGAAAGCAATGGAAGAATTGGAATGGCCCCCAGGAATTCCAGACGTAGAACTGGGTTTTGAAAATGAAAATTCGGCTACTACTTCTGTTCCCCCCTCGGTATCGGTTGACCATGAAGATTCCTTTACATTTTACTCTTACAAGGGTGCGACGGAAGATGAGGAAACTGAGCTCCTTGAAGATACATTGGGTGAAGAGGACGGTCCAAAAACGAATTTCAAGGACTTTGGGCTGCCAGCAGAAGAAATGAATCAAGGAATGCAGCGTGCCCCGAAAACAACAATTACAGTTACTAAAGTAACTAAGGCTGGTGTTCCTTCATCCACTTTTCAGAATCCTCAAGGAGCAATGGCAGTGATTTTAAGCGGTCCATGCACCCCAACTCAACCCACGGACATGGAGCAAGAAATGGAGTTCCTCGTCATTGATCAGGATGTTCCTCTGATGGATGGCTGGTGTCCTGACCACTCTGATGGAGGACAGGTGGTCACCCTCTTGCCTACCGCGAATACAGTTGGATTCATTCCCGTTCAGGGAGACCAAGCAGCACCACCAGTCATCATTTCTCAGCTTCCTGTTCATCTTACACCAACACCATTGCAGCCGACCGGGTCCGTAACAACGACTTCCTACGTTCCAACTGTATTTTGCCTTCAGACATCACAACCACAGTTAGTCTTATCTGACACGACGCTCAGCAACACAGTTGCCTATGGTCCAAGTGATTGGGGAGATGCGGATGACGAAGAAACGGAGGAGGAGGAAGAAAATGGAGAGTCTGAGGAGCCCTTACCGCCTATCGTTATGTCTCAGCTGCCTGTTCCTCCAACAGCGCACAACGCAGTTGCCAATGTTCCAAGTGAGATTGATTGGGGAGACACGGATGGCGAAGAAACGGAGGAGGAGGAAGAAGAAGAAAATCAAGAGTCTGAGGAGGCCGTACCGCCTATCCTTGTGTCACAGCTGCCTCTGCCTCCAACAGCACACGTCCCCGTCACATCTTCCTTTATTCCTGACTCCAGTAATCTCCAATCACAATCAGTCGTAGGTAGTACGGCTCCTAACGACCCGATCGCCATCATTCAAAATCTGCAGGTTATTAATGGGGAAAACAAACAAGAAGAAACGTCGAGAGCTGGAGAAAAAAATCAGGAGGAACAGCTGTTCCCTTTGAGCACTTCAACACCTTCAGCTAATGATGATGATAGCGACTCCGACTGCCTCGTCATTGGAGAATATGAAGGAGAGTCAGACCCGGACTACATTGAAGGGGAGCGGGATGAAGCTCCGGCAGATCCGGATGAAGTCCTTGAAGACCTGTTGGAAGAGGCTAAAGCAAGAATGAAATTGAAGCGATATGCTCCTGCAAATCCGGATGAAATCCTTGAAGGCGTGTTGGAAGAGGCTAAAGCAAGAATGAAATTGAAGCGATATGAAGCTCCTGTAAATCCGGATGAAATCCTTGAAGACATGTTGAAAGAGACTACGGGAAGAATGAAAGGGAACCCCTTGTGGCAGCTCATGGCAAAAGACCAAGATCCAGATGAGAATTTGAATGAGGAGGGGTTAAGCCTACCTTCAGATGATCTCAAATTGTTTTCCGGCGACGAAAGCAGCGATAAAGATTCTACTAGTTCCAAGGAAGAAGTACATTCAGATCACGGAGAGCGTTTGGAGGAAATCTATTATGACTCCAATGGTGAGGACTCAGAAGATTAGAAGATGATTTGCTCAATTTTACTTCATAACAGAGTTGACTTTACTTTATTAATTGTTACCTAAGGTATATCCTAAATTATTCTTCCAGTGATGTGATCTAACCTAGTGCTTGGAATTTCCTGGTGCAAGAAAGAAAAGTCATAGACAAAGCTATAAGCTTATTGTATGATGATAGAAGCTAACGGATCTTGTTCCTAATTTCTTTACATAATTATGTATCGAAACCACTCAAAGTCCGTCCAACGAAGGTTCCTAGACTTTTCCAGTGTGAAGCTCATAATTAGGTTAGTTCGTAGTGTACTATAGTCTATTTTTTACTAATTTTTTGACTTGTGATTATTTACATCTCTCATAAACCTTGTAATAGAGCCTGCGCCTAATCAAGGTCTTCTGTTGTGTAAAAAAACAGGAGAGGAAATAAAAGTGGAAGTGGTTTGTGGACAGAAGAAGTACAACGGCGTAGCGAAAAAGGATTAATTTCTTGAAAAGGTCAACATACAAAAAACTAAAAAATTAGAAAAAAGAAGAAGCTGGAATAAGGCGGTGGTTGTGAAAGGTAAGGGTCACAAGGATCAGATCAGTCATTAGGACCCTGAGATTGGATAGAAGTAAGGGACTTTTGTTTTTACAAAATCTTGTTCTCTGTACAACTGTTTCTCTAATTTGCCTTTTCCCTTTTCAGCAGTAGTTTCCAGGATATCTTTCTGTACTATTCAGATTCAGTCTTTCCAGTTTTGGACATGGTTGCTGGTTCCATGACAGGGAGTCGCTTTAGCAGTTGAACGTAAGTTGATCAGCTGATCTCTGTCGAATTTGAAATAAAGTTTTGCAATCAGTAATATGATTTTTGATTCGCATGGATTGCAGAACAAGGAAAGCCTATTTGGCTCGATCGCTGAAAATTGGAGGCTATGAGAAGAGCTGAGGATGAGATAGCTATATCGCCCCCACCAGAATTCCAAGACCAAGGGCCAACCACGCCATTGCTCTCCGCTTCGTCTCTCGCTATTGAATCCACCCTAGTCGTCCCTTTACCACCACCACCACAAGACTTCCGTGACTTGACGCCGTCACCTGGCTACGGAGATCCAGTTCTTTCATTCGGTCTAACAGCCCATACACTTCCACCACATCAAAGCTTTCATCACGGAAGAGCATTCGTACGGAAAAGCATCTGGGACTTCGCTGATAAAGTTTCTTTTAACATTATTCATGAGGCAGTCGTAATTGCGACAGTACTACCTTGAAGCTGGATCTGCCGTGGGTGACTTCCGTATCGGATCTGGCAAAGACGGAGCATTCATCACAGGTTCACGGTTTGAAAAAAATTTAAACTAACAACGTATTCGCTTTTTAACTATGGTGCAGTGCTTGATAGTTGCAGGCTTAGTTATGGCTATAGGGCAATTACATATTTATGTAATTGCCCGACTGGGACAGGATGCCGGGGTGGGGGAATATTATCATTCATAATTTTTAATTTCTTGGTTTTACAGGTTCATCTAATGTGAATACCCTGAGTTCCTCTACTTCATGGGAGTACCTCCCTCCCCCATCGAAACCTCCTCCAATCAGAAAGCATGTGAAGAACAAGGGAGATTCCGAAGTCCCTTCCCTCCGAACCAAGAATGTAACTCCCTTGAAGTACTCTTCGACGAGGAATGATGATACAGAAGACATTCACTTCGTCATTATCAAAAACGAATGCTCATCAAAATCCAAAGAAACGCTTGAAGGAATAGGAAATCTTACTACTGGAGATTGTTCGGTAACTTGCGCAGGCCTCCATCGCCTGCAGCCCAACAGCTCGTACAACGTTCCCTACCAATGTGATATTTACTCTCTGCCGGTGGACTCCATTTCCCCTCAACTATCTTCCAGCGTCCCGCTAACGTCTACCATGAATCAGCCACAATGTTACCGACTGCGAAACCGAAAAAAGGACACCTCTAAGCGACACTCAATTCAAGCCCTTGAGAGGGACGATTCGAAAGGTCACACTACTGGTACTTCAAGGCTACGAAACAGTGAAAGAAGACGGAGTAGTACTGGAGATGATGAGAGTATTTCTAATGAGAAAACCAGACGAGAAAAAAATAACAATGAAAACATTCTTGGCAGAATTAATGATCATTTCAGCTCTTCAAGTCACTCAGGAGTCATCAAAACTTGGGAGTAATTCACTTTTGTCTGTCAGTCACCGAAAATCTAGTCAAACACGTGGTAAGTGATTCACTTATGTTTACTTTTAACTCACTAACTTCTTTTTCTCAATTAAAGTTGCATAAATGATTATCATTTCTTAGGGGGAGCCAGCAATCCGACGGAAACAGAAGGATGTATGAAAGAAAAGAAAAATATCGGTAGTAGCATCCTTAATTTATTTCGTCGGAATCGCCAACCCCCAGGAGAAGCCAAAATCCTTAAAACCGCAAATCAAAATGAAATGAAGTGAGCAAAAAAACTGTCAAAAAATTATGGAAATAGTTCAGGAAAGATTAATAGGGGTACTCAAGAACTATACGAGTAATTTCTTCGTATATTGTAAAGCCCGTAAAATCAGGTTTTGCGGGTTGAGTTGCTGAGATACCCCTTCTCGTAAAGTTGTAAATCGCAACCCGGTAAACAGGACGCAGCTAACTTTTTATCGAGGAACGCCGGGGAAAATTCAGATTTGCCGATTTTCGCCCCAAAACAGGCTTGTCAAAACCGCAAAACTTTTTTTTTGCATTAAGTTAAAAGTTTTTTTTCTATGTATTTAAACACACTTCAGGCCATTCGAAAAAAAAGTTGAGTAAAAATCCAAAGTGCGAAAATTTCGAAAAATTTAATTTGTTTGTTTTCAAAAGTTGACTAAAACAATTGGTGGAACTTGCCTAAATTCCAAACTTTAAACTTTTTGCAAAAAAAAAAAAAAAATGGAAATTTCAAAAAATAAATTTCGAAATTGGATTTTTTTTTTTGAAAAATGGTTGAAAACGACTAAATAAGAATGATCTGAAACGTGTAAAAATCAAATGCCCAAAAAATACTCAAAAAATCCAAAAAGTGGACCCAGGTAGTTACTAATACGGGATACGAAGGGTCTTTTCCCAAGGGTTTTACCCCCGGAAAGTTGGTATTGCGGAAAAGTAAAGTAATGCATTGGTGAGATGGGGTTCTTCATACGAGAATATTTACGGGATACGGAAATACGGTTTTACGGGACGGCTCTTATAGTTCTTGAGTACCCCTAATATAAATGCTTTTCCGCAGAACCCGTTCGGACATCCTCTGCCATCTGAACACTCGTGCACTCCCCCTTCCTTCCAGCTGTGCAGGAGGAAGAGCTCGATTCATTGCTCACCCAATCAGCGGCGAGCCCGAGCGATTCTGAAGTTGTACCTGGTGACTTCGCTGCCAGTCTGGAGAAGGTCAAAGATGTAAGCAGGTTGGAAATGATAATGGCTCGAATTATATGAGGGTATTTTCAGTTCGGGTGGTACTGGGGCCCTTTATCAAGCGAAGCAGCGGAAGACTTACTTCGCGGTGAGCCCTGTGGATCCTTCATAGTCCGTGACAGCAGTGATGTGAGATACATATTTTCTCTTACCTTCAAACTTAATGGGCTTATTCGCCATGTACGAATTGAACATGACCAGGTGAGAACTATAGTAGGAAATCTAGTCTTCAGAATAAGTAGTGTGCTTATTTTCTGTTTTATTTTTCTGAAGGGAAATTTTAGCTTTGGTCCTCTGACGCGATTCAAAGCTTCAACAATTGTGGACTTTGTAGAAAAAGCAGTAGCACATTCGAGGTCAGGACGCTTTCTATTTTTCTTGCACCGTCGCCCTGTACTTGGTCCTATGAGAGTTCAACTCCTTCATCCCTACAGCCGATTTCGCCATCCGAGATCACTTCAACACATGTGCCGGTACAGTAAAATAATATTGTTTTAGAAACAAAATGATTGTCCTTGAAAACAGTATTCCTGCAAATTTTGGAATGATTTCTAGGTTCGTTATTCTTAAATCCGTGCGTCGGGACCTAGTTGAACATCTTGGACTTCCGAAATTGCTGGTTGACTATTTGAATGCTCCGCAATATTATTTTGAGACTCAGCAAGCATAGCTTGTACAACTGTAATGGCTGGACCGAGTAGGAAAGCAATACGGAAGTTAGAATCTCCTATGAAGAACATATTTTTTTTCTCATGCGATCGGAGATGACAAGAGCAATTCAGTTATTATTTTAAGCTTTATTTGCATGCTAGGAAAAAGGCATAGCCACTTAATTCTCTTATGACTGTTGCAACGAAATCGTAGTTAAGGCACTTAGGGACAAGATGCAACACAGAAAACCCAAGATTTAAGTACGTGTTCTCATTCAGATTAGTGCTCTGTGTTTATTTAAGCAATTGATAGACATATGGGCAACCGTACTTCTAGACTCAATAAACTTGCATGCGACTCATTAGTTACCGGGAATAGATTCTTTTTCTTCCGACTGAAGCTGAATATTTTGAAAGGCAGAATAGCTTGTTGTTTCTGTTTAATATGAAAGATTTAGAATTTATTGAGACTTCCATGAATTTGGTTGCCACTTTGGAATTTAGATGGGAGTTAAAGAAAGCAGATATAAAGATAACGCACCTTACAGATTTCAAAATTATGACTTGAATTATTCACGAGGTGACGAATTGAGAATTATTCCTACGTTAATTATGGAATATCCAGACTCTCTCGAACCAGGCGACTAGCACGGGCATTGAACTCTTTTCGATTCTCACGCCACATCTTAGCAGCATCAACATTAGCAGGACTCTCGTCATTTGGTTCTAACAAGCAAATTCAGAACATAATGAATTTGTGGAATGGATTAAAATGCGAAAAATACTCATCGGGTAGGCCCGAAGCTATATTACCTGCAAGAAGGCTCACAACGGACAGAAGGATTTTCTCGACTGATTGGACAGGGCTCCAGCGCTCAGAACGGGATTCATAACCAGTAGGATCGTCACCAGGTGCATGGAGGATCGAGATACAGACTCTACCGTCAGGGTAAACTAGAAACGAGGACAGAGATAAGTTAACACCAATGTACCCTATGATGTAGCCTACTGATGTTACCGTTTGGGTGGAACATGTTGCATTTGAAACTCATCTTGGGTGGGCTCAGAGGATAGTCAGATGGAAAGTGTAGTTTAGCAGGGAAGATGCCACCATCGAAACAAGTTCCTTCTGGGCCGCTGGAAGGTAAAATACCGCAGTAAGTATAGGCCAAGCTCTCACAATACACCTTTGTAAGATTTGCTTACGTGATAAGGGCATCCCACTCAAAGAAATTTTCTTCATTGACTGGTCCAGCCAAGATACCTTCGGGAGGATTTACACTAAGTTCTACGCAAAGAAATAATTACCCATCATGTTGAGCCAGTTAAGAAAGATGAATAAAATACCCAAAATTACAGCTTTGCCTTACGTTTATATTCGGTCATCAATCGCCTGAGAGCAGGTCCAGCCATTGTTTCCTCTTCAGACGGCTAGCTAATTTCGCAGGGGTGATAAATAACTTGATTAGTAATAAATAAATAATTGCGATAACGGTACCTTCTCGAACTCTCGCTCGACACGACGACACCAAAAAAAAGTGAAAAGACTTGAACTCGGAGAGCTCCCGCTAAAAAGCGACACAGGATCATAACAATAGAGAATTAGATTTATTGGCTTGATTGTTTTATTTTAACGACAATCATTATCGGATGTATCAGATTCTGATGAGTCAGTGGGCGGAAGATCAATTCGACCTGTTGAAGATGAAACTTCGTTATTTTTGTTAACTCTAAATGACTGTTATCAAGCGGTATACCTTTGGCTGCTTCCTGTTCTTTACGAAGGCGCTCCAGGGTCTCATTCTGAACTGTCACAACTTCCGCTGAGTCTTTGCATTTTGAATAAGCGTCTAAAAAGTCTTCGTTCATTTTCAAAAAAGTTTGTCCCCATTTAAATTTACTTAATATGGCTTGGGCCAGTTCCGGTAATCCTAAAGTAATGATGCAGAAATTAAAAATGTAACTATTTTGAGAACTGGGCTAGACAAATTACCGCAAATATACATTGAAGCAGCGATTGCTTCTACGCAAGACAGGCGATATGGTTTCCCGAAATTGATTGGATTTGCAGCGACGAGAAATGGGAGCAACCGTCCATGAGTAGGTTTATGCTTTAAAATTGCTCCGTCCTCTGGAATTCTGGCCCAAGAGCAGTCAATGACCGCGATACCACTAGATTTCAGCAAGTCAGCATCTGCAGGTGATATGACCTGGGATGAATCATTAGTAATTAGCAACCGGTGTCCTAGTTTCATGCAAACGCATACCTCTTTGGCTAATGGATCAAGTACGACTCCCCCGAAGCGTTGGGATGGTTTAAGTATTTGGCAGAGTCGGAAACGAACTAGTTTTCTTCCTGTACACTTCTTTGGATCACATTGCTGCAGGTCCCACATGGCGACCGGAAAGGGGGGATCTGCCCAACAAGAACAACTTCGTTAGAATAAACCAGGATAAATCTCGCCTATTTTCTTGTAACCAGAAAGGCCGACCCCGTCAGCTTCTTCTTCCTCGTCCTCAGACTTTTCTGAAGCGGATGAATTCTTGTCGTTGTCATCTTCAAGCGATAGAAGTCCCACGCCTTCACAGCATTCACTAGTTTCTTCTCCATCAGCTCCAGCTGATTTATTGGTCCGATGTTCTCGTCTTCTTGATTTCTGGTCCTCGTATTTGCTTACCGAAGAGCCATGCCCTGCCTTACGACCATGACCATGGTCACCTGGCCGGCCACCTTTTCCAGACCTATGTGGCTTCGGCATTTTTCTTCATAAAAAAAATTAAGAAACACAGGATTCCAAATAATTAATTTTTGTTTACTTTTTTCTTGGGAATCCACTCCCGGTTCTCGAATTCGATTTTCTGAAACTCACTACTCCTGCGCGGATTCGTCGGTAAAGCTAAAAGCAGCGTCCTTTTATCGCTTTTCATTGTCTTGATTGTTGCAATCAACATTTCATTAATCAGCGTCGAAGGAATGCTCATTACTAACCTAATGAGCGAGCAGGGTTTCAGTTCATTCTAGATTCTAGAATGTAGATCAAGGCCGCTGCTTTTTATATAGCTGAAAAAGATGCAGTTTTTTGTAATTTTTATTATTTCAGAATGATTAGTTGGAAAAATCGCTGATCCCATCATCCATAGCCTTGATTTTGCCAAGCTATCATCATCGGACGTGAGTCATTCTGTTTCTTTTGCTTATTTTTTTTAGGCTGAATCACCCAATCAAAATCCATTCTTTGTTTCTTCAGGTTCACGCTGTTCAAGGAGCCCAAAAGCAGAACCTGATCTTCTGTAATTTTAAAGATAGCTGAACAATGAAACAGAAGCACCACCAGACTCCTCTTCGCTGTGACCCGTGGGGCTGGCTCCTGAAAAGAGGATGCTGAGGCTGGATCCAATGGAGGATAGTAGTGAATGCTGGAAATCCAATGTTTTCTATAGGAGTACCACAGGAAGAGTATTTAAGCGTCGGCGTACGCAGGCTACCCTACGAGTTCGAAGCCTCAAGTTCCATCATCCCATCGCATCCCATCATCTGCAGAAACAGAACTCCTTGCAGCTTCTCTGGCCGTGGATCCTGAAAACCAAAATAGTTGTCGGGCAAGAGTAGACTCGTACACACGCTATACCAATTTCAGGCTTCATCAGACCTCTAATTCCTTTTCCAAGAAGATAAACAGTTGAGATTCTCCCACATTGTTCTACGCATTGTTGTATTCCGTGGCTAGTCACTCACCTACCTCAGAGACAGGTGAAGTTGATCTGGAGGATAGACCTATAAAGTGGTAATGTTTACTTTTAGTGTCATCGAACTCACTACTGCTCCGAAATCTTTAGAAGGGATGATTAACAATCCAGAATAAGAGATAAGAATTTGAAATA
This sequence comes from Brachystomella parvula, assembly GCA_019776545.1. Lineage (NCBI taxonomy): Eukaryota > Metazoa > Arthropoda > Collembola > Poduromorpha > Brachystomellidae > Brachystomella > Brachystomella parvula. The sequence continues at coordinate 4,580 of JABASM010000837.1, read as the reverse complement.
TAAGTATGATACTCTCAACATGTTCAATCAATTCAATGCTCTCTACATGCAACAGTAACGGAGCTATTCCAAGTACTTCAAGAAACAGTGTTGTGAATGGACATTTCACAGATCAGGAGGTCAACCATTGTGTCATTTGCAGTAAGTCAAAGGAATCATCCACCGCTTCGTCAGTCATGCCTAAGGACACGCATCAGACTCATCCCCAGGACCCAATGCTCCTTCTGCAGCAAGGACAAGCTTTCCAGAAAACAGACAACAGCAATAAAATGAAAAGTAAGTTTTTTTTAAATTATTCTACGAAATTAGGAGATTGAAAAAGGTAGAGATAAATAATCTTGGCGTGTCCTGGGCGGGTGAAACTAGTGGCAAAAATTTTGTAGTTGGTAAGTCAAAGATCAAGAAGCGTGGGTTTACCCTGATAGAAAAAAGTGTGTCAGCCTCCTTAATTGATGTTGTTATTATTACCTTTGCTCTTTTCTGCAAATTCATTCATATAATTCTCTGTATACCGTGAGAACGAATTGTATGCAAAATTCTGACAGCGTCTGTCACCGTTATCATTTTCTAGAGTAGTACAAGTCAGTGACAGAAATTCACTTCCTGTGTCCAATGGATGAAGTCATGGACGAATGGATCTAAAGTGATTCATCACTTTGCAAATCAGCCTGGAAAAATTAATTAAATTGCTTCATTATGGAGATGCAGTTATTTCATGCAATTAGGTCGTTTGAGTCTGTTGATGAGATTAGATTAAACGTAAAATCGACTCACCCGAACCCAGCCTATCTTACTACAAAAACAGGAAAACAAGGATACATCTGCACGATTATTTATAATCGCTTCATCACCCTATTAAATTGCATCGCACCATTGTTTCGTGGGGGCCAATCTTTCTATAGTTAACTCAATCAGTTCATAGCATAATCAAAATAATTAATTCAATTCAACACAAACTTTCAGAAGTTTTCTTCTCCAGGAAAGAAAGAGGGTTTTGTATTCAGCTCTAGAAGCGTAATCCGTAATCTACCTTAAAAAAATTGAACTTTTAAAAATTTACATTGAAAATGGTAATATGTGTCGAAGAAGATGGTGGTTTTCCACCGAACTTTGTCCTTTGAAAGGTACCCTGTTGCTAGAATATCTAGGAAGAACTTTGACCTTTGAGACTTATCATCGTATTTCTAAAATACAGCTTTGGATTAGAGCGTCACTTTTTTTTTTATCCGCAAGTTGTTGACCCAAGGCTAGGAACTTTAAAAAGTATGTTGCCTTCTCCTTCTATTTTTCTTTTCCAAAAAAATGACTGACTGTTGAAGGGTCGAACTGATTCAGATTTATACAGTGAGCAGCTTAAGTATTCGGTCAGGCAGCCATTTTGAATAGAAACAACCATATCTCAAAATCTGCTCAGCCTAGAGCAAAACTAAGGACACGAGCGTGTTCAGTAGACAATTTCCATTAAGGCAGTGGATACTTGCTTTATCTTATTCTTGTTTACACTGAGAATTTAATTAATAACTGACGACACTCGAACTCGACGCCAGTGCGCTGAAAAGTATTCGGACACAACTAAAAAAATAAGGGTTCACTGAAAATTTTCAATAATTAAATGCCCTCCAGTACGTGTCAGTAGTCTCTTCTGTGCTGCATCCAAAGTTAGGGTTCGTTTGCATCGTAGTCGAGAAGAGAGGCTGATGCATTTAGCATAATAAGTGCATGGGAAAATTAGTTTTGGGAAACGGCCGAGGCCACAATTGCTTAGTTTGCTTTTGTTAGACTCGATTTGCTTAAACTTTTGCGGGCAACATTCTTATGCCTGTGCCCAAGCATCCTACAATCTCATTTTTGACTTCCGCTTGCCGAAATAGGAGTCCCGGAAATTATGGGTACCACCCACCCAGTTTGAGGCATAAATTAAACCGTCGCTTCAAATGGGTTGCAAACTGAATCATGTGTCACTACTCAAATTGGAAATTGTCTGCTGAGTACAACAGTTTTGCTCTACGACATCTTGTTTCTGAGGTAATTTGCTTTTAAGTGCAAAACTGGGTGCCTGTCTGAATACTTTCGTTGACTAGTGTATAAAGTGTACCAAGTCTATGACTCGAGGATTTAACTATAGTATTAATCGGACTTCATGGATAAAGATTGTCCTTTCCCTATCAATTCCCTGTCCCCTTGTTTATGCGTAATGAACTGGCCATGAACTCACGCTCCCCTCTCCTCTCTGCCTGTCATGTCAACTTCCTCATTTGAAATAAATTAGCAATTGAAAGAAACAGTTTTTCGCTTGTAAAAGGAATAATTTGTTGGAAGGATGAGTCCATTTCAATCCAACGCTCCATGCTGAAGCATCCCCTAGATTGGGGAACAGGAATGATGAGAGCAGCCACCCCCTTGGGGTGGGACACGTGTCTCCTTTATAATTTAAAACTGCTCATTCTGTCTCCAAGACGCGTTTCGCAGGGCCAATAAATAGAGACTGAAGAAGTCGAAGGGTGAAAACACCCGTCAGAGAGGAAGGAAGGGATGATGATTAGAAAGATGATGATGGGGTGAGGGGTGATTCTGTTCAGAATTTTAGATCCAATGGATTTTGGGTTATAAAAGTTCAAAATGGAAAATTCAGAGGAGTCTGACTCATTCGGAGCCTTCTATAAATCTATGATCAGAATATGTAGGGGAAATAAAATGCCCTGCCAGAGGCTTTTTAATCCCTTCTCGCTTCTGTAGCGTTTCTAAGCCTCAATACAACTCCACCGCCTCTGTAATTAACTCCAAAGAAATCTATCGTGACTAGATCACTCTTCGAATCTTACTATTGTAAAGAGGAATCCTAATATCAGTCTCTAACAAGATATAATTTGTCATATGATTGATTGTAATTAATGTTGGGAAAGGGGGGAGGGGGTGTATATTCCTGATTGGTTGGGCCATTTTTTACCCAGGTGATTTTTCTTGGTTATTGAGTCGTATTTGCACGATATCATTTTTTTGAAGCTTTTTTCAGCTCTGCGTGACAGCTCTTCAATAATTACCATTTCGCTGAAGGTGAAGACGAGTTTTTACTATTTACGTACGGAAATTAGCAAACAATGGATCCAGGGTGGACTGTTAAATATTTCCGGGATGAGACGACTCCTGCAATAAAAATTAAGGGCTTCACATTCAGTGTCACCTCACGACAGGCTTAAATTCTGAGCTTCTGCAAAATTATTTCTGGTTTCCGCTTTTTTTTCTTGAATTCAAGGAGGAAAAATGGAAAAACTGAGTTTGCAGTCACGGAACTCTGGGAACTCGTTATTTAAAAAAATCGGCGTTTTTAATTTCGAGTTTCAGGATGGCTACTTCCCAACTCCTAATTTTTTTTTTTCGAATTATGCAAGGATTCCAATCTGAATTTTGCAAAGAATTCCTTGAACTTTTGCCATAATTTGAGAAAATTTCTCTCATCATCTAATGTGTTTTATGTCAAATTGTGTTACGTGTTTTCTTAACCCATAATTTCCGTTTCGGCTGGCTCAAAAAATAACAGGCTCCGTTTCCTTTGATCTTGAATTTTGTAGGGAAAACCACAGAAAAACCAAATCATTACATAAACAATGGAAATGGTTGAGTGACTCACTCACTTCCAAGTCAAGGGCAGGTAGAATAGAAGGTGGGCGTTTGACTTTCAGTAAACAAGGAGAATACTGTCACTTCTGCTCAAACCGCTCTGTAGCCCATCTGGCACGTGCTAGCCTTGTACTTGGTTTCATCATTTCCTGATTGGTGGGATTTTATAAAAAGCGTTGACTTGAGTCATGGAGGGGATGTTAGAGAGGAAGGTGGGGGTTCCCATGGGCCGGGGTCTGTAGTGCGAATAATTCCAGAGGGTACCTCGGGGATGAAGCCGAATCAAATTGAGCCTTGAATTTTAGAACTCAAGAGCCCCCCTATAATTGGATCTTGGCTGTTCCTAGGATTCCTTCATAGGGGTACACATATAAAAATGACAGGGAGAATAATTTATACTTTCTAAATTGCTTTCTCCGTGTGTTTGATGTGTGGGGGGAGGGAAGAGGGAGAAGGAACAAGACGTCATCATAATAAGACAGAGATTTAGGTGCTGAGTGTAATAATAATGGGAGAAACATTTCTGAAGATTTTTATAGCGTCGCTTTCACTTTTCGAAGTAGAAGCAAGCGACTAGGGAGTGAAGAGAGAAAGACGACTTTTCTTCATGATTGCCCCACAAATCCTTTCAGCCTTCTTCAATAATGACAAATCGAATGGGATCGAACAATGAGACTCAAATTCTAGTTTTTTGGATTCCAGAGTATTACGTCAAGGAGAGGATGCGGCTCTGGAGCAGAATAATCCAATGAGAAGGTCTAGTGCAGTGCAGGCATAAGCTTAGGAATAGTGAAAGGGAAAAAAGGAAAGAAAAAAAATCTAAAGAAGGAAAATAGAAAGCAAAGAAAGAACAAGTGGGGGAAATAAATAATTCCCTTCGTGTAGTCACTACAGTCTACATGCAGAAGCTTCTGCTTTCACTTCTCACCCCATCCACCCCTCTGTACGCTGCAGGCAGCCTT